>JAGXJF010005380.1:0-88319 GCA_019208055.1 Stipa capillata
GGATAATAAAATCTCTGTGTCCTAACAGAAATAGACACACTAACGTAAAGTTTTACCAAGATATAATAAAATGATATTTACATCTATAGTGTAAAAACCTTTTATGCAGTCTCCTAAATGCTTACTTTAGAATTGTACAATACTTATGTTTTACAGTGATAGGAAAAAGTACTGTGTGGGTCACCGGGAAAATGCTGGAAAGGGGAAAGAATTCAATGGCCTGACTTATGCGCGCGGTATTTTTCGTGTAGCAGCTGGACATATGACTGTGTAATCGGATGAATCCTGTTTGGAACACACGGTCAGTCAAAACATGGCTCTGAGATTTGACACGTCCAGAATATAACTGGGCATCTAGCTACTTATATACTAAAAGTAAAATATAATATAAAAATAGAGAAAGGGTAGTAAATTCTCATAAAAAAGCAAAACAGTCAATCGTTATTTGGTGGACCCTTTTATATAGTAGACCACAACCGATAGATCGTCATAGACTGTACACAAATACATCAAGCAACTGATGAGATCTCATAACTAGGTCACCTAAACAGAGCACAGCTGCTAGATCATTCATAACTGCACTAAACAGATCATAGCCGCTAGATCGTTATAATTGTACATAAACAGATCACATCCGATTAAATGCATCATAACTGACTACCTTAATAGACGGCTCAATACAATGCTAACAGGCCAACTCACGATGCTTGAATTTTGTATTTCCTGTACTGCTGATATAACTATCACACGTACAGGTAAAAAATCTATACGACTAATTCGTGCGGGACACTATGCTAGTTACACATAAACTTGCAATCGAGACACTTGTCTGAATGACCAGCTAGCAGTGAGTTGCAAATTAAAAGGAAAAAGGAAAACAGCCAGAAGTCGTCGTTAAGGAAAACAACGTACTACACGCATGCCCACTTTTTATCACACTGGAACACCGACGGTGCTGCTGCTGGCGTGGCTGTGACGATAGGGCGTTTCACTTGACTGTATGCCCCGCGTGCAGGTAACTGGAGATAGCTAGCTGGAGCATGACAAAGTACACCCTCGACCCACCCTGCAGTGCAGGTGCAATCGCATATATATAGCTCTTTTGATACACGGAACAAGACTCGGCAGCATTAAAAATTAGCTTACTGCTCTGATGCCATACACGCACATGCTCCATGTGGAGCATATATGTTCCTGAGCACGGCCATAAGTTAGATGAACACGCTACGATGGCCTCTCTGTCGTTTCCTGTCCTGGCAACACGTACAGTCGAGATTCAAGGCGCGCCAGAGCTACAGCGGACACGGGGCTTTCACTGTCGTGTCCGTGCAGCCTCAGCCAGTGCATGCTGCGATGCACACCACCCCAGTCAGCTACTAGCTCTCACCGATGGCGGTATGATTGTGCACACGCTATGCACGCGTGGCCTCCTCGCCATAGCAACCACTACTACCTCAGAGGTCGCTCTTGTTGCTCTCATTTCGAGACCCCGCGCCATGCCACGCCACGCCATCGACACTCCCCGACGTCGCCGGTGGTGTGCGCCGCGGGGTTTTCGTTCATGATGCCGGGAGCAGCCGTTGTCAACGTAGGATCGCGTGCCGGTGACGCCGACGCGGACGATAGATGAGACGCGGTGCGACTGATGGGCAAGAAATGCGGCCCGGGCCGGAAGGGTGCTGTCCGTCGAGAGCAGCGGCGAGACCGGGAGCGGGCGAGAGGAGGCGTACGCGGATGATTCGGAACAGTGCACGCCCCGGCCGCGTCGGCTGTGTGTGGGACCCACTGACCGTCCAGTCCCGAGTGGGACCACGTGCCCGTCTCCTGTGCTCTGGGCGTGGGGCACACACGCACGCTCTCTTTCGTCCTTCTCCTTTTGCTTTCCTTTCCATCCTGCCCTG
Organism: Stipa capillata; assembly: GCA_019208055.1. Lineage (NCBI taxonomy): Eukaryota > Viridiplantae > Streptophyta > Magnoliopsida > Poales > Poaceae > Stipa > Stipa capillata. The sequence continues at coordinate 1,902 of JAGXJF010005380.1, forward strand.
CCGCTTCTTTACTGCGAGCTACGACGCGGACAGGGAAAGGGTGAGGAGATCCGGCGGCCCAGTTTGAAAGGACAGCGCCGGTGCTGGTCTGGGCCGTTCGATTGGCGAGGTTGCGCAGCTGGGGGGCCTGTTGACGGGGCAGACGAGAGACGAGTTACGAACCTTAGGATGGCCCGTTGGCTCCCTTTGCGGAATCGACCTCGCAGAAGCAGCTAATTAGACCCTGTCCGTGACTTGTCAGTTATTTTCTTTGCCTACAGAAAATGAATTGATTTCACGTGAAATTTCTAAATTTTACGATGTTTCAAACAGGACACTGAACGGTACTGTTGTAAACATGTGGATATACATTCAAAGCGTGATGTTCCATAAAGTATACGTGAATCATTCTTGAAGCAAATTAAAAGCATGTTTCATTCATTTTTTGACTTATTTATCTTTTAGAATGTCAGACCCTCGACGTGTACCAAACGAAATCAAGATTTATGAGGTACGATGGAGAAGTGCGTTCGAAATGTGGACCTAAGTGCATATTTAATAGCCATGTTGCGATTAATACAAACTTCTACTACATATTTACCTCTTTTTAGCTTCTTTGTTATTCCGTCGAGTCTGCATTTTCCTCTCCTTAACTTATGTTTTGTTGTGATGCGTCTTTCTCCATCCTTCGTCTCTTCGTTGTCCCCTGCTCCACCATCGTCGCAGGGCAGTGGCGTGGTGCGCGTGCCTCCCCCCTTCCCCCGCTCGGTAACCACAACGCCCTCGCTCGTCCTTAGACATGGCGGCATGCCGCCTCACCATACTACAGTCCCCCTTCCCCTACCGATCCTCCATTTGCTCCAACCATCACCTCTAAGGTCCAGGGTACATAAAGATCCTCTGAACCCTTCCCTCAATCGGTGAGGTTCGTGTTGACTTCGTGCATGCTAGAGAGATGGAGAGCAAAGTAGTGGCGATAAAGAAAAAGTAGAAGCAACATCGACAAGAGGAGCAGAGGAAGCAAAGAGGGGAAGGCATAGAGAAAATGGTGTGGGGCCTTCGAACCAGCTAAAGGATGGGATCCCCGCTAGATGGGCTTCTAACAAAATTTTGTTTTTGACCTTTTCTCTTTTCAATAACTTGTTTTTCTTTGGCGTAGTACCACAGGAGTAATATCGGTTTTTCAGATTTCCATGGATGCAGAGGGGCGCCTGAGTACATGTTTGATAGCCGTATCGATGGACGTGTCGTGCAGTCGTGCTTCAAAATATATAGGTTCTTCGGCTTTCTGAAAATATAGGACTCCTTTCCACGCAACATTGTATTTAGGTATGCATGCATAGTATCGCTTTCTGAAAATACAAGACCAGAGGGATGTTTCTGGCAAACGTGGAATAACTCCTGCCTAGGAAGCACACTACCGTTCCTCTCGTGTTAAAGACGGAAAGAGGGAACGGGAAAATAAAGTTACTGCCATGTTTTTCCCGGAGTGACCAAATCCAACCCAAACTTCTTAATTTTTTAGATGAATCCAACCCAAACTTACCGCCAGTGTGATTTCACATGAGGTCTAGAAAGAGGAACAGAGAAGTCACAAAAATGAAAAATATTATAGGGCAAACTGCAGACTGCAGTAAACCAGACAGAAAGGAGAACAAACTCGCAAAAATTTCAAAGCACGGACCAAAGGGTAAAGCGGCTCCGTGTATTCCACGCAAAAACTAAAGCCAACATGTTTACAACCTGTAACGATAGTTTTATTTGCCTTCTTCCCCAATGTTTGTAAACCAACAGGAACAGCGTAATTGAGTTCATAAGGAAAAAAAAAGGAACAGCGTAATTTTGCCCCTAATTAACACCCGAATAAAACCCATAATACACACACTATACGTCCATACCAAAGTAAAAAAGGCATGCAGGGAAAAGAAAGGAATTTACCACACGGAAAGACAGGAAAACATCCTAAAATACTGCTGCCTCCAGCCGATCCCTCTCTAGTCGTGTTGAGCTGTTCCCACTTCCCAGTCCGTCCTCCCCAGGCACAGCTCGCCGCTATCTCTTCTCTCCTCCCCTCTTCTTAAGCTCGAATGGCAGTGGAGCAAGCTGCACAGTTGCATACGGGAGTTTCGTGCTTGTGAGACAGTAGATTGGTGTTGGGTGGTGGAGTTCGAGGGCTAAAGAAGGGGAGGAGCCCCATCCAGGAATAGTGTGTGGTAGCGTGGGTGTCTATTTTTGGGGGAGGAAAACGAAAGGTGAGGCCTTCGCCGGAGAGGGGAGAGAGGTGGGTTCTTGGACCGGCCATTGATGGCGGCGCCGTGGAGCGGCTTGTGGGGCGGCAGGGCTGTCGGCGAGGCCTACCGGGGCACCCCGGTGGTGATCAAGATGGAGAACCCCAACTGGTCCATCTCCGAGGTCTCCTCGCCGGAGGACGACGACGGAGACTTCTTGGTCGGCAGCGCCGGCGGCGGTGGCCGGCGCAAGGGCGACCGCGGGAAGAACGCCAAGCAGATCACCTGGGTGTTGTTGCTCAAGGCGCACCGCGCCGCCGGCTGCCTGGCGTCGATGGCGTCGGCCACCGTCGCGCTGGGCGCCGCCGCACGGCGCAGGGTGGCCGCCGGACGGACTGACGCGGAGTCCGGCATGGTGGCCGCGGTCGGCGAGAGCCCCGTGCTCCGCTCCCGCTTCTACGCCTTCATTAAGGCCTTCCTCGTCCTCTCCGTGCTCCTCCTCGCGGTCGAGCTCGCCGCCCACTTCAACGGCTGGAATCTCGCCGCCTCCGCCCTCTCCCTCCCCATTATCGGCGTTGAGTCGCTCTACGCCTCTTGGTTGCGCTTCCGTGCCACCTACCTCGCGCCGATGCTCCAGTTCCTCACCGACGCGTGCGTCGTGCTCTTCCTCATCCAGAGCGCGGACCGCCTCATCCAGTGCCTCGGTTGCTTCTACATCAACGTCAGGCGCAACAAGCCCAAGCCCAAGACCCCACCGTTGCCGGATGCCGAGGACCCCGACGCCGGGTACTACCCCATGGTGCTCGTCCAGATACCAATGTGCAACGAGAAAGAGGTTAGTGTTGCTGCAAAACTAGCTGTTGCTCTCTAAAGATGCAGTTTTTTAATCTCCAAACTTGCAATCTTTTAACCACCTGCTTGATGCCGGTTTCGTTCAGGTGTATCAGCAATCAATTGCGGCCGTTTGCAACCTTGATTGGCCGAGGTCCAACTTCTTGGTTCAGGTGTTGGATGACTCCGACGACCCGACTACGCAGACACTGATCAGAGAGGAGGTGATGAAGTGGCAGCAGAACGGGGCTCGGATTTTGTATCGGCATCGCGTGCTCAGGGACGGGTACAAGGCCGGGAACCTCAAGTCAGCGATGGGCTGTAGCTATGTGAAGGATTACGAGTTCGTTGCCATTTTTGACGCGGACTTCCAACCAAACCCGGACTTCTTGAAGCGCAGTGTGCCACATTTCAAGGTAAATTCAGGGGAATCTTGCACTTTTTGTTGTTATAACTCATCAATGGTTTACGATTTCAGTGCTGACTTATCCATTGGGATGTTGCAGGACAATGATGAATTGGGGCTGGTGCAAGCGAGATGGTCGTTTGTGAATAAGGATGAGAACCTGTTGACTCGATTGCAGAACATTAATCTTTGCTTCCACTTTGAGGTGGAACAACAGGTGAATGGTGTATTCTTAAACTTCTTTGGGTTCAATGGCACCGCTGGGGTGTGGAGGATCAAGGCATTGGAGGACTCGGGCGGGTGGATGGAGCGGACAACAGTGGAGGATATGGACATTGCAGTTCGGGCACACCTCCATGGCTGGAAGTTTATCTTCCTGAATGACGTTGAGGTATTAGTTGGTACCAATATCTTCTAAATAGTCTGTTTGATAATTTTGTCCACCATTTGTATTGAGCTGAAGTGTTTATGATAATGTTGACAGTGCCAATGCGAACTACCAGAGTCATATGAGGCTTACAGGAAGCAGCAGCATCGGTGGCATTCCGGTCCAATGCAGCTATTCAGGCTTTGCTTACCTGACATCATCAAGTCCAAGGTATTGTTATGCTCTTTCGACTGTACCTTAAGCATAACAGGACAACCTTTTATGCCATTAGAAGCCAGTTTTTATGAAGTGATTGCTTCGGTTAATAGTTTAAAGTCTTTCCATGACATTTTTTATTTGTCTATAATAATTCTATGTAACTTTGTGAACTCCAAACAGCATGCTAGACTTATACTTCTCGATCCATTCTTTATATGAAGAAAGTGAAAGCTTGACTTCTACAAATAAATTTAAACTGACGTAAATATGTCCACGTATGGCTTTTTGTTCGGTACGTGAGACGTGTTGCTTGGTGACTGCTCCAATAGTGTTAACATGCTGGTGAAATCTGAAGTATTAGACGTTTCACGGTGCTTTCGAATTGGAAGTATGTAAACATCCAATTCATGCTTGAAACGTGTACTTTTGCACTACTAGCCTTTTTAGGTGGTTGCTTAGGTTAACACACTTTGAAAATGCTTTGTCATCATTTGCCCTCCACACAATGCAATATAAACTTGTAACGCTCTATGCATGTGCTGTATGGCCTATTTGGTATTAGACTAGTTTATTTTGTATTACCATCGAGCAATTTAAATACATGACTGTTTATTTCTAGACCATTTTGTTGTCATTGTGATCGAAATAATTTACCTTTAATCTCGGGCCAAATGCCTCCAATGTCCCAATTTCGTTGTTTATTAACTCTGTTTTACTCTGCTGCAGATTTCGTGCTGGAAGAAAGCCAACTTGATCTTCCTGTTCTTCCTTCTCCGAAAGCTCATACTACCATTCTACTCCTTCACGCTCTTCTGCATAATCCTCCCAATGACAATGTTTGTGCCTGAAGCCGAGCTTCCTGACTGGGTTGTGTGCTACATTCCTGCGCTGATGTCCTTACTCAACATCCTCCCTTCTCCGAAGTCTTTCCCTTTCATCATCCCATACCTACTCTTTGAGAACACTATGTCTGTGACGAAGTTCAATGCCATGATCTCTGGTCTATTCCAGCTTGGAAGTGCATATGAGTGGGTGGTGACGAAGAAATCAGGCCGATCATCAGAGGGTGACCTCATTTCTTTGGCAATACCCAAGGAGCTGAAACACCAAAAAACTGGCTCCGCGCCTAATCTCGATGCAGTCATAAAGGAGCAATCTGCTCTGAAAACAGATGCCAAGAAGAAGCACAACCGGATATACAAGAAGGAGCTCGCCCTGTCATTGCTCCTCCTAACCGCTGCCGCTCGTAGCTTGCTGACGAAACAGGGCATACACTTCTACTTCCTTCTGTTCCAGGGCATCTCCTTCTTGTTAGTCGGCCTTGACCTCATAGGAGAGCAGGTTGAGTAAACTGTAAACAGCAACAAGATAGATCTTAAGACAGTGACACCATGGAAGTGCTGCAGTGATGATCTTGTGTAGAAGCTCTCGGCTGAGGTTAAAAGATGCATGGAAGCAACTGTGCCGTCCCTAGATTAGTCATGACTGCGCGACATGATCCACAGGGTCCACGTTGAAAGAGGCTTCTCCCTTTAGATATGTAGATATAGCTTTCGTGGCCTGTAAATTTGCTGAGCTCTTCCAGGCCTCTCCATTCTTTTGTAACAAATTTTGGTGTCCGTGTGGGGATTTATCTTAGGATGTAACACACCTTCTCGTCTGCCCGATTGATGAAGAAACCAAAATGTCATTGATTAAAAACCGTCGATCCTAATGTGGCTGCTGATCCCTTTTACCCATCCTACTCGTAGATCGTTCTTTCAGATCTAGATAAAGCTGGTCAATGTTATTCGTTGCACCTGTTCTGCTTATCACATCACCGTCAAAGTGGCCAACTGCCCAGACCCATCTCACATGAGTTGAAGCTTTGTGTCTCTCTATGACCAAAGAGTGTATCCGGATCCTAGCACCTCGTCATAAATGGCTCTTTCTGTCGTAAAGTAAATGTGCAAGAACTTTTCAAAGCACATGTCGAACAGAAGGAAACTTGTGCGAAACGTTTTTACGAAGTGCTCTGAATGTTAGAAGGCCAGAAAGTATCATCCTACAGCTGGAGATCATAATCTTCTGATGTAGAATACACTACTCCACCACCCATGAATGTTCCAATTCGACTAAAATTAATCGAGTATTTGTCTACAGCTACGAGGTGTCATTTGTGAAGCTATATATAATAAAAGCAGAATACAATAGAAAAATTAGAGAAAGGCTAGAAATTCTAACAAAAAAGCAAAACATCCGATCGTTAATTTGGTGGATCCTTTTATTATTAGCAGACCACAACCGATAGATCTTCATAACTGTACCTAAATAGATAACAACCGATAGATCTTAATAATTGTATCTAAACAGATCATAGCCGATAGATCTTCATAACTATACCTAAACAGATCATAGCCGATAGATCTTCATAATTGTACATAAACAGATCACATCCGATAGATCATCATAACTGCACCTAAGTAGATGGCTCAATACAAGGCCTAACAGGCCAACTCACGATTTGAATTTTTATTTCCTGTACTAATATAGTATCACACGTACAGGTAAAAAATATAAAGATAATTAAAAACGTTTTCGCGTAACTGTGCGGGTATTCAATAATAATAATAAAACCCAATGTCCCCATCCAGTCAGATAAATAGTCAGATGGCGACAAAAAACAAACCCAGTTCTTGGCTGCACTGGTGATGAGCTGTGCGTAACTGAAGACTGAAGAGTGGCACGAGCTGAGCTCGACCTGTGCAGCTGTGCTGAGTCCATCGCCTTATCTGCATTGCATTTGCATGCATGTTGCTGCGAGACAGCTGTGCGGTGCCAATGCAAGCCATGTTCTTCCACTGGTCCAGCAGTGCTGTGGTAAGCTTGTCTCACACGACGTCTAATTGGAATTTTAGGTGACGGCGTGGCGGTGGAAGTGGAAGTGGACGTGTTTTGGAGAACGATTAGTACATGTACATGTAGTGCTCAAGTGCATCTTTGTCTGATGTTGCTTGTAATTAGGGAGGTCGCCGTCTTGCAGTATAAGCCAAGGGATGGGTTATGGTGCATGACCCGGCCTTGCTTAGGTACACAGACCGTGCGTTTGATTCGAACCCCTTGTGATCATTGCGCATGATGGCTGCAACTCCGCAAGCTTGTAGAGTAGCTATTGCCTTAATGATGGTGTCACGAATTATTGCAGGAGTGCGTCGTGGGGTGTTCTGTTGGGGCGCCCTTGAGTTAGCCGACGGCTCCAGTTTGGCCCTAATGATCTGTTGGGGCGCCCTTGAGTTAGTTGACACGTCCAGTTTGGCCCTAATGATCCCATGATGTTGAAACGAAAAAATATCACAGTCCAATTATTTGCGCCACCGACAGCGAGAGTAACACAGCAAAACATAGCTTCTCATCAGAGAGTAGCGGGTGCAGTACTGGTAGTGCAGTAAAGAATGGCCACGGCATATATGGCCGTAGAAGGGTACAGGTCCAGCGTCGGAGCATTCGCAAGCTGTGACAACCACAGCACCCTACGGTTACCATATTATGGATAGATTTTACTGCAAAATCGAAGCCATAAAGACAAGACAGCTAACTACTGTGAAGTGCGACATCTTTACGCGTATAAATGTGCTCCTGTATTTTGGCACGTCTTCTTATGTTGTGTAGTAGTCATCGGACCGATCATGGTTTATAGATACGACGTAAACGTCAACAATATTATGACGGAATAGACGAACTCATATCAAAATAATAACGATAATCAATACGATAAAAAAGAAAAAAAATTAACGAAACCAACTGCGAAATCTTTAAACACGACCTCAAAAGAGTATAAAAAATTATTGCTTTCTCACGATCCTCTCATACTTTTTTAGACCCTCGGATCCTTGCCTTAATCTAGTGTTAAAAAACACAGTCTCTAATTCTCTCTTGCATACATCTTACTTTTGGATTGCTTGATTATTTGAGTTATGTTCCTATGGCCACTCCGTCGTGAGTTTCTATAGGTTCCTACATGTCCTCTTCTAAACAAAAGGGAATATGAATCATAATAGTTTCCACTTTGAAAAATCATAAAAGAATATCTAAAAATATTATTTAACTTTCTGGATTAATTTTATTAAACATAGTTTATAAATTTTATTCCCTACTTTTTAGATTTTAAAATCCAAGAAATATGTAGGCCTCCTAGTGGGCCGGCCCAGGAAATTGTACTGTAGGCATTGGTTTGTTCCTAGCTGCACCCCGTAGTAGCGTTACCAAGCCGTAGAACAACCGAAGACTAACAGGCATAGCCCGTAAACGATGGAGATTCTATGCCCGTACGAGGCCCAGCTGTTCAACCAGAAAAAGGCCAGGTCCCGTAGCCCAAAACACGGGAGACGGGAGCAGCCTCCCGCGGGCCGTGGCGCGCAGACCAAAACACGGGGTGGCGCACACGCACGCCAACACGGGGAAGGCAAAAGCGGAGCATCTTCCCGCACGGTTGCGGAAGAGCGCGAGCCGTGCGGCGGGGGCACGCGTGGGCACCAACCGGGGCGGCGCGCCGGGGGCTGAGCCGACGCGCACGACGCGAGACTGGCGGGCGTATGTGCGCGCATACCGGTTGGTGCGGGCGGCTAGGCCCGCACGCGCGTGCCGAAGAGCGTGGATCGCCCGGCGTGGCGGGCGTCCGCACGTCGGGGTGTCGGACGTTGGCGGTGGAGCAGATCCCGGCAAGGGCGGCGCACGAAACCGGTACAGGGTCCTGGCCTGTCCAACTTGGCTACCGATTCTCTAGGTGTAGGAACAGTACAGCAACGACGAGAGGACGTACGGGAACAGTATGATCGGTCGTTTCCCAACACTAATCTTTGTCGTTTCGAATGTGCAGTTGGCAGAGCAATTAGGATACGAAGTTCAGCCTATGCATTTCCGAGATTAATCCCCGTGAAGCCGGGCCGGCCTAGTGGTTGCAGCGGCTCGGGCAGGCATACCAACATGCCAAGCAAACAGAAGTGTGAAGTACGCACTGAAGTGGCAGTGTGTAATGCACAGTGCAGAGACGACACGCACACCGAACACGGCAGTCATCTTGGCAAACCAACATGTAGTTTTGAAGTCAGGAGATCAAAACTAACCATCCATCCAACTCCAAAGTAGTGGCTATCGAAGGAGATGCTGCTGTTGCTGGCCTCGATATTACAAAAACCCTTCTCCCGTGATACAACTTGGAGAAGGAGGAGCCCAGGCATGCATGCCTTTTCCTCGCCATCGAAATAAACCGCTACCAGCTACCAACCATGGCCAATCCTTACGTACCCAGCTACTAAGTACTAACCAGCCCTAAAGAAAGTTACAAAACAATGCTGCCTATCGACCCCGTATATCACCAGGGATGTTGTTGCAAGTAAGCTTTGGTTATGCGTCAGTCCACGCGGCGAACAATGGCATGTGCGCGACGGACACGCCGGGCCTGGTCGGCACCGGCGACGAGGAGACCCAGGATCCCAGCGGCAGCGGGCTGGCCAGCTTCGCTGCTGCGGGCTTGGCGAAGAGCATAGCGAGGCCACCTCCCCGGTCCGGGCTCTGCTCCCAGGAGTTGCTCAGGCTCGTCGCTACGGACGACGCGTTCGACATGCGCGTGCTGGCGCTGCCGTTCGCGCCGGCGGTCACCGCGTCCACGGACACGATGTCGTGCAGCGCGGAGAAGGCCTCGCTCGACAGGAGGTCGTGGTGGTGGCGGTGGCTGTGCTCGTCGCCGCACGGCGTGGCCGTCCTCGCGGCGGCCAACTTCCAGTCGGCGGCGCGACCTGCCTGCAGTACCAGGGCGGCCGCGGCATCGGCCACCGCGGCGCTCTCCGCGATCGCGGCGGCGGGGGCGGCGTGGCCGTCGTTGTCTTTCTTGCGCCGCGCAAGCTCGCCCGGGAGGAGCGTGCTGCTCTCCATGATCTTGTCCACATCGTACCGTGTGATGTCGAAGTTGGTGACGGCGTTGAGGCCCCGGAACTTGATCGCCGCGACGTCGTACGCCTCCGCCGCCTCCTCCTGTGCGCCTGCATGCACAAAAAATTGCCAATCACACGCGCGCACACGTACACACGACCAAAAATTCACTCATCATAACGATGCCAACAGCCGAAACGAGGTTTCGCAGCGGTCAAACACAAAAGCGACGCGAGCATGCAATGCGACTGTGCGAAGCCAGCCTTATGAAAAAGGACCAACGCATACGCATTTCCACTGGGGTCGGCTTTGCAATTGCACGCGTAAAAGTGCTTGGGCGCAATCAAAAGCATGCAAGAATCGGCAGAGCAAGACATTCTTTCGGGAGGGGCCAGGCCAGGGCCATGCAGAGGATTGGCAGGGGCATCATTGAGCTATAGCAGAGGTTATGATCATTGGGACAGGACACCCTGCGTCCTAAAACCGTGACACCCTCTGTAACCTTATTTTGCCGCGACAACGAACGACTAGCCCAGTCAAGTACTAGTCAAGTTTGTGATGATGAATTTTCATGGTGCTTGATAGGGGCATGCAGACGGACATCGTGTGACGGCTAAGATGACGCCTTGCAATGTTGTGTGCTCCGAAGCATGAACATGAATAAGAGAAGAACACGTACTGAACGTTCCCAGGTAGAGGTCCTTGTTGCCGGAGACGCGGCCGATGCGCGCCTGCCACCGTCCGTGCTGGTGATGCCTGGTGACTCCCCGGTAGATCGAAGCACCACGCGAGAAGCCGCTGCTTTTCCTGCAGGACATGGCGATTGCGCTAGCTATGAGTATCCACGTAAGCATTTGGTACATCAATATCGTATTCATAAGACTAAAATTTCTCAGGACTCAGGCAAAAGTACCTTCTGAGGTGAGCCACGAACTCCTGCCTGGTCATGTTCTTCATCTCCACCAGCTCCTCCTGGTAGTCCTCCAGCTGCACGATCGATGATCAAAACAACAGCATCACTACATTGTGATCACAATGTACAACAGTAGTATGTAACGTTGTAAACCGGAGATCAGAGATAATTAAGTAGTTAATCACCGGGAAGTTGATGTGCGTGGATGGCCCCCAGTACTTGAGCGCCGCCAAGTCATACGCCCGCGCGGCCTTCTCCTCCATGTCATACCCACCTACACAACAAAACACTTCGTTTAGTGCTCTACCTAATAACGCAACCAGGTACACATGTGCATGCATGTACGGTGCTGATCCCAACTAAAAGTGAATCCCAATTGCCAAGTACTACTCCTACTCACCAAGATACACTGCAGATGTAGGAGACGCGAGTAGCAAGCAGTACATGCCGGTGTTAATCAATCCCCAGGCAAAAGGTTCAGCAAGGACAGTCAGACATGCGAGAGCACTTAATTAGTTAGCTCTTGGAAGTGTAATCTCATGGCTACTTAGCACGTACTGCTACCACCATGGTTGAACCAAGAACACGATCTACTAGTACGTACCTTGCCGGCCTTTCCTTGTCTGGCCTTCCTTCTTGCAGGTGTTGTCCCAGAGGTGCGCCTCATACCTCCCCGTCCACCTATGCCTGCTTTTTTACACGGTTCAGAGCATTAGCGACTGCGATCACCTGGGCTCGCTCATGGAGGTTCGGTCGGTTGTGTGTACTACCTGGTGACGCCACGGTACTTGGACGTGCGCTGCCCGAACGTGTCGATGGACTTGCGGTGGAGGACCGGCTGCTTGGTCTGCCCGCCGCGCTTCTTGCTAGCGGCCACGTCCATGGCCATGTACTCGCCGCCGGTGCTGGCGCCGGCGTAGGCGGGGGCGGGGGCTGGGGCTGGGGCCTGCATGGTGACGCAGCTGGACTGGGACCCGGAGCTCATCGACAGCGTCAGCGGGTGGAGGTGCCCGGGTGCGCCGTGTCCCGGCATGAGGGAGCCGGCGCCGCAGCCGCCGTCCTCGCCGTTGCCTGTGTCGTAGCCACTTCCGCCCCGCGCCATCCAGCCGGCCGCCGCCATCGACGCCGCGGCGGATTGCTCTTCCACCAAGGGCGCGTGGGCGTGCACGTGGGCGTCGTAGTACACGTCGTGGTCGCCGGCGCCAGGGATCAGGGCGTACTGCAGGTGGTGCATGCTGCCGCCTCCTGCGCCGTGGTCCAGACCGTGGCCACCCTGGTGGCCTTGGCCGTGGCCGTGGCCGCCGTAGTAGTAGCTGGAGTTGTCCAGGCTCAGCGCCATGGCGGGGCCCGTGCCCAAGAAGTCCTCGAGCTTGGGCGACGCCGACAACACCACCCCTGCAGTTCGCAACAAGTCAAAGCCAACCAAGAAACATAAAGAGACACGCATAGCTACAAGCCAAGAACCCCATCAACCCAACTGTAGAAAGCAAGAACTAGCACTGTGCAGATATTACTACTACTTAAGAGTCTTGTAGACGAATGCCATGAGCTAGCTTGTTAGCTTACCATGGTGTTCTTGCTCGCTTCTCCGGAGCGCTTCCATGATGCAGAGGGAGCCGTCGGACTTGAGAGGCATGGAGGAGATCCCGGAGTAGTACCCGCCGTGCGCCGCGGCGACGCTGTCGGCGCTGTAGTACAAGGACGCGGAGGAGGAGGTGACCGCGGCGGGAGGGTAGTAGATGCCGCCGTGGTACTGCTGCTGCGCCTGCACGTTGTGGCCACCGACGACGTCAACGTGGGAGCAGGCCGGGGCCGCATCCATTGCCGTGGCCGCGGGCGCGGCCACGTGAGGCGACAGCGAGAAGCCCAGCCAGCTGCCACCGCCCGCGACGCTGCCGCCCATGTCCTGGCCGCCGCTAGCGCTGCTGCTGCTGTGGGTCATCGTGCTGAGAGGAGGGGTTGCAGGAGCGCAGGGTGGGAGGCTGCGGTGGTGGTGGTTGGGAGAAGAGATGAGAATGAGATGATCAATCATTAGGGAGTACATGTCGCAATGATGCCGCTGCTCTCCATTGCTAGCTCTGCGGGTTTGGAGGGGGGGTTTTGGTTATGTGCGAGCGCGTGCGGTTCTTTGTGTGTTGGGAACGGAGGAAGAAGAGTGAGATATATTGAGGGCAAGGGGAGAGAGGGTATGCTGGGATATATTGCGCAAAGGGAATGAGTTGCTCTCGGCTTTGGCCCCCACGCGTTTACGGACAATAAACTAGGAGAAATGGTTCCGATACAACATTCTCCCTCTCTCAGCTCGGGGATCCGTGTGGGTAGCGAGAAAACCCCCGTCTTGTTTGTTAAGAGCACAGCACACGTCAGTTATTTCTTGGAGACAATTTGCACAGAGAGAGGAGGAAAACGTTTCTTAAATAAGAAATGATCTATTTCTAATATCTAGGAGCTATGTAAAATAACTTTTTTATTAGGGCTGAAGTTGTTTTCTAAACAGGAGTCCATCGAAATTCTACTGAAAAATTTAGAGTCTTAGTAACAAGGTGAAGAAATAACTTATTAACAAAATAAAAAAATAGTTTATTGGAGAACTTGTTACTTTTCATAAGATTGTGTCGTTTCTTTCTTCTTAGTAATTGGCTAAAAATTCGTTTGATAGGATGCTCTAAGAAGAAAAGACATTTTCATACTTATTATTCAATCTCGTAAAAAAAATTCGGATATCCAAGCCCTATTTAATAGAGTTGTGGCTCCGGACTCTTTGATTCCAAAATTTCACTACCGAGGTGCTATATTGTGTAGTTTTGTATTACCATCTGGAGCTCATAACAGGTTGCTCCACAAGAGTCTTTATGTACTAGCCCTTACAACCTTGACTCCTGAATGCGCCATGGCTTTACCAGACCTCAATGTGATCCCGATGGAGCTCGTCATAATCAAACCGCCACCATTGCATCAATAGAGAACCGCCGCCATTGAAGAGGTCGAAGGGATAGGGCGCCATCACCAGAGGGTCTAGAGAGTTGAGGAAGTTGTACGAGAACTCGACATTGCTGAAAGATTAGGAGCATATATAGAAGTCATTTTTTTTTACTAATACTCCTAAGACACCACTAGAACCCTAGGAGAGTATTCTTTGAGAAGCATAATAAATCTCATGTACAGACCAAGAGATACTTCGTGTGTCTCAAGTTCAAACTAATAGTAAAACTAATTTATTTTCTGAGAAAAAAGCATGGGCGTGGCTGAAAATTTGGAATCTTGTGCCCTGCCAAACATGCTTTTCCAACTGAATCCGCGACACGATGATATCAGCCGTCTCATATGGCAACATGATGGCGTGACAATTTAGCTTCGAATTAGCAATGGGTACTATGAGCGTGTGAACTGCCGACATGCTCAGATAACCCACGTGTGATAAGAGCAAATATACTGTCTCTAAGCCACCTATAGGCCCAGTTCTTTTCGGTTTCTCCGGGGGCTTCTCCTAGAAGCTGCCCCCTTCCAGCTTCTCCCAGAAGCCGCCCCCTCAAATTCGTCGGGACTTCTAAACTAGTCATGGTATGTCTAAATTAGAAACCCCGAAGAATTTGAGGAGGCGGCTTCTGGGAGAAGCTGGGAGAGGGCAGCTTCTGAGAGAAGCTCTTGGAGAAGCCGAAAAGAACTGGGCCATAATAACAGACTGTATAGAATTAGAGCCAAGCACGCTTTCTCCTTTTTTCACCTCATAAAAATTCTTAGGTGGCACATTTTACAGACATCTGACATCATACTGTTGTACATATCTTTAAGATAAAATGAGTAAAATGTGTGACATCTAGAGTTAGACGATATGGCTCCCGAGCTCAAATGCTCCTGCCTTAAAATTTTTTGAAAAGTCTATTTGCTAACTTCGGAAGAAATCTAGAAAAATCCATGTATACAAATGTTTGAGGGCCTTGTGCCTGTAAAAATTTTCATGAAAATATTCGCAATTCTGTGCCATGTAAAAAACAAATTTGAAGAGCCAAAGCAGCAACATTTCTGCCCTCCGGTTTTTTATTGGCTCATGCAACAAAAGTACAAAGCTTTCAATGAAAAATGCTAACATGCAGACAGTACTTAAATATTAGCATGTGTAGATATTTTCGGAATTGTTCATAAATTTTAAAAAATTATTTGAATTATCGGTGACATCCATCCTTTCTCCGTGATGGTATAAAAACAAATGCCCGCTTTATTTGTCGTCACAATTAATGCAGTATACGGGAATGGAGAAAATACCGTAAGGTACTGTCGCAGCCTGTATATATGCCGTCCACGAAGAACCGCTTTTCTTGTTCTGACATAGGATGATCTCTCTATGGGAGAGAGAGGAAATAAGAGAGAGACAGGGAATGTACATATACTTCTGCACAGCTTGTCACTTCGAAACAGTGGGAACTCTGTAGAGCGCCTGCAATGCCAGCAGCTGATGGATCGGACTTAAAATCTAGTATTTGCATGAAACTTATACTCCTACTAGTCTACTACTCACCGTATATACTAGCCTCTGCTGCCCAGCTCACCTTCAATTCTCTCTGTAGCAGAAACAATAACTTCCGAGAGCGGAGAAATGGTAGACTCGGTTGATGGAGAGCGCTAGAGAGAGACGTTGAACATGGAATGTAAATACGAGTTACTACCTACACGATATAATAATAACTATTCCTTGACGTCGATATCTCATTGGAAAAGTGTAGGGGCCAATGCAGGTTATAGGTATAAATACGATCGTCACATCGGTACATACACTTTATTCTTCAATTCCCAGCAACTTTTACGAGACATTGATACCGTGTCAGCTCTGGTTGATGTATACCTTTACTTGCATACATAACACCACACAACGTACGGTTTGGAGTTTTGTACGTGGGCCGAGACGCAAGAGCAACAGTACGTACAGAATCTTGTACTAGCATATGCATGCTTCGTTCTTGCTTTTCCTGCAAAAAGACCGACAAGTGCTACAGCGTTGGTACAGATATACATACGTGCATGTATATAATCACTAGAAGCTCCTCGAGGAGATCGTCCATGTCTACGTAAGTACATGTTGACTGTTCGTAAAATTACCGTTGATATGTGTCCTGGACTAGTACTATAATAATTGGGACCCGTTTATGCTCGATCGACTGGGTTGACATACGTTATTTGATGGCTCTTCCAGTCCAATGATAAGAGAGCAATGCTTCTGAATTAAGTTCTATTGGGATAAGGAAAATCTGTTCCAAAATTATGCAGATATATATTTTCAATTCAAATACAACCATACAATAATGTGGAAAAGTGGCACGTAGTGAAAATCAAGCCTCGTGCACGTACTTATTATGCTGTAGTACATCGGTTATATTAATTTCTCGCCACTATATAGATCTATATCTCAATAGCTTGTGTGCATTATGCCTGAATAGTAACATGCTGTGGAGGCCAGCCTTTTATGGAACACTAGCTAGAGAACGAAAATTTCTTGACTGCTACAGTGTAGTGCAGTATTGTGGATGGATAAATGCAAACTCCATATGTAGGATAGTACCGTAAATTGTTATATGGCTAGTTAGTTTCTCTTTTTCAAACATGGGTGTAGTAGTCAATCTTAAAATAACTTTCTCTTTTTCAGGCTGGCCATAGTGGGAGTAACTTAGCTAGTTACATAACGCACCCCAAGACAAGTTTGCTTATGTGGCATGTAGTTAATGAGGAGAGAAGTGTTTAGGGTAACATAATATGGTACCGTAACATAACGCATCTCAAGGCAAAATGAGTCTACATCTAAATAAATGAAGGCTTGTATGGTACCACACATATGTTACTATCCACTATGAAGATAGTAACATAGACTAGTAACATATGCATGTTACTAGTCTAAGTTACTTCCCACTATGACCAGCCTCAAACATGGGTGTAGTAGTTTGGGGCTGCTCCTAGTTTGATGGTTTTACATTAATTCCTCTAGATCGAAACCATACAAATTTTACACGTTCCATTTATGCCTTTATAACGCAGATTCATTATCACGAAACTGTAATTGAAAGGAGAGGCCATGCTCACCGACCGGTTGGGAATCTGACAGTGGTACGTACAGCCGTATAGGCTGCATGTAGCTCTTTTGAATATGTCGTGGTCAACCGCTGCAGACAAGAGAGAGATGTCGGTCACTAGGATGTTTCCGTGAGAGAGGTAGAGATGCCTCCTCAGTTCTTTACGTACCCTCCTTGGACTTTTGCTTATGTTCGCAAGTCATCCCCAAGATGCCTTGAACTCCAAAAAATACAAATCGAGACCAATCCTTTTGTTGAATCCAGGTGTGTAAAGTCGGGGGATTATTCGAACGATCACGTTTGGAATGCAGATTTCTTTTCTGAATCCTGCAGGAATTAAACTAGTTATCGTGAATATTTTGTAAAAATCTGATGATATTTCTGCATTCCAAGATGACTACAAGTCTATAATATAAGGAACGAGGAACTCCCAACCTTCAGGCATATAAACCGTGTATTACATTGTAAAGATAGTTTAGATTTTTTTTTGAAAGACTTCCCCTACCATATATTGCTTAGAGCTAGGAACAAAGCCCAGGAGAGATATTACATCTCGCGGCTACAGAAAGTGCTAAGGATAAAGGAAAAATTATAGCAATGCCCAACATAACACATTTTGGAAGAAGGTAACGAGAAAAACTGACGTATCCTAAGATGAACCACGAGTCTCCAACGTCACGTTATCTTCATCGCTGCTGACCAGGACGCCGCCGAGGTTTGACGAACCACTAGCCACCACTGGCACGTAGCGTTTAGTCCAGGACTACAGGCCTCCAACTGATCCACAGGATCTGGAGGTAGAGCTCTCTTCCGACGCCTAGGATCTTGAGGGCGAGTGTGCATCGGTGGCAACAAAAAAAGAACCTTATTTGGACTGTGGACACCATGAGGCAGTTAGCGTAACATCGCCGAGGTCGCCATTGGGTCACTCTTTCCAGAAACTGCAAAGCGGGCCTTCGATAGAGGTTGAAGAGGACAGTAGCAACAGAATAACCAGATATCTCACTAAGACCAACCTCGCAACAACGCACAAACTGTGCCAAAACCATATCCTAGAGCCCGAAGAAGACAACACCAGAAATAGGAGTGAAGAGCACGCACCATCTCCAATCTAGTCTGCTCTGACCGCGAGGAAACCAAGAAACCCGCATAACAAGTTCACCGGAGTTATTTTGTGAAGAAGATGCATGATCGACGAAACCAAGAAGCAATTGAAACAATGAAATTTATTGGAAAGCAAAGGAGACGAGACACAGGCTCCAGATTTGAATAAAAGTGCGTCCATCCACAAGCTCCGGTAACTTAGTCACCACCATGGAAGCAAATCAAGAAAGAAAGGTGCGGGAGAAAGCTCAGATCTAGAGTGTTACAAGGTTTATTGGAGGAGCTACTTTCCACGGGTTAGTTCTCCTTACTGCCAACCGTCACCATAGTGGGAGGAACGTCAAGGAGGACAAACCCTTGGACAACTCGTTGGAAGCAACCTTCATGCTACAGCGACGAGCTCTGACATGAAGCCATAGGGCACTAAGCCACCTACTTATAATATACACCCTCTGTCCATAAATGTAAGGCATATATTGATTCGCTATGACAGGATTTTAACCAATGATTACTCTATTAATATGTGGTTTCTGTGATGTAAAATCATAATCATAAGCAAGTATTTTGAATACGAATATAATGATAACAATTTTATGACATGTAAATCGTATATTAATAGAGTAATCATTGGTCAACGTGTTGTCTTAACGAATCAAAATACGCTTTACAGTTCTGGACGGAGGGAGTACATAGGAGTAGGAGGGTGAGCTCCTCTCTCCCTTCACTCCCTCGATTTTCGTAAGGACCGACGGAGTTAAGGAAGAGCGGAGAAAAACCAAAAGAAATAAACTCGGTGCTCTTTTCTACCGAATATTCTAGATGATATCTTCTGAATTTGTTGCAACCAACAAAAAGTGCAAACCTCTTAGAATATATTTTTAAAGATTATTCCATCTTTGTTGACATGGCATCTCCTCTCGACCTACACATCACCTCCACCTACGATTGCCAGTTTGCCACAGAGGATCCGACACTGGATGTTTTGAAACTCACATTCTCTCTCTCTCTCTCTCTCTCTCTCTCTCACTCCCCGAGCTTTGATTAATGTAATGATGGCCAGTGGCCAGCAGCTACACCCCCACGCAAGCACTTTTACACGGAGCAGTGCCACCTTGGAAGGGCCGACGCCGAGCTACACCACCACACACCTCACATCGCATTCAGGTCCAAACCCAAAGGCAAGTCGATTATAAAAACGAGCGAGCTCAGAGAAATGCAGGAACACGTACCACTACTGTTCCTGCCACTTCTCCTCCGTTCTCCGGTCCCTTTCGTGCAGGGAGATCGATCGCGGGCAGGTTCCGATCCGCCTTAAATCCGAGAAACTTTGCATGATCGATTTTACTCCGGCGAATTTATGCACGGATTTATGAGTAGCTAGAGACCCTTTGCTGCATGCTCCATGGCGGTTTTTATTGCGATGTGTTATGGGGGATTCAGACTGGCCTGCTACAGTCCATGCAGCTCAGCTCAGATCACATGTTCGTATGCACAGCACAGTTTGTCTGATCAGAGGAGATGGGCCCCCCATAAATTAGGAGGATTCTTGTGTGAAGGGTACATAGTATATGCACCATCTGTTATTACTGCAAGACAGAGGTTCTTCCAAAAAAGAATGTACCGGAATTGAAAAGATAGTTAATGGCCTGACACTAGAATAGTAGAATTACAGCATAGGGGTGGCCCCATTTGGACTTGGACGCTAATAATGCTCCTGTGTTACTGTATAATGTAGGAGATTGCCGTGCATGAGAATGAGACTGAAGCGGCGAAGGTCCCGGCCCCACTATCCATAGTATATGATTAGACAAGTCATGAGGGTATCTCCATCATGCATGCAAACCTAAAGTTGCATGTATGTTCCATCGTTGGATGAAGCTGGAAGAAAGTGGTAAAAGATTTGATATGTTCTACATATAATGTCTACGTCACCTCACACGTCCATGCATGAAGAATGCATCAATCATGCCATCTGCGCTGCGCAGATCATTTTCCAAGGAACAAGTATCTGATATCATGGCCACAATGCTAGGTGGCTAGACGTGCGGTACGCATTGTACTGTATAAAAACACTATATGGTGTGCGTGTATACTGCATCTTTTGGTTCATCTGTAATATTATCGTAACTAATTATAGATAAACTACGAATGCAATAAAAATTATGACGAATAAAATGGTTATCACAAGTGTGATAAGATTTAGCAAATAAATAAGTCTATAACATATAGACGGTATAACTAACAAAATGTGGTAAGTCAGCATTGTGATAATGAACTAAACAGTGATAATGAACTAAACACATATTTAAAAATTTGTAGCACAAGTAAGGTTAGAAGTGGTAAACAGTAATTACACTAGTCTAGTTTCAAGTGATTATAAACTGATCATATTAAAAAAAAGCAGATAATGGCATATTTTATTCCCTGATCTTTGCATCCAAAGACATGCACAATCTAAACTATTGTAACTAGCACAGTGTCCCATACAATTGCAGAGAGAATATTTTTAATTATCTTTATTTTTTTTTCCTATACACGTGATATTAGATCAGCACCGGAAAAAAGTTAAGATCACGAGCAGGTCCGCTAGTCGTTGTACTGAGCCTTCTATTTAGGTACAGTTATGATGAACTATCGAGTGTGATCTGTCTAGTATAATTATGATAATCTATCAGTTGTGATTAGTTTTGGTACAATTATGAAAATCTATCAGTTGTGATCTGTTTAAGTATAGTTATGAAGATTTATTGACTGTGATCTGTTTAGGTATAGTTCTGAAGATCTATCGATTGCGATCTGTTTAAGTATAGTTATAAAAATATATCAGTTATGATTAATTAATAATAAAGGATCTACCAATTAACGATTGAATATTTTGTTTTTATAATAACTAGAACAGTGTCCCGCGCAATTGCACGGGAAACACTTTTAATTATCTTTATTCTTTTACCTGTACACGTGATATTAGATTAGTACGGGAATTAAAAGTTCAGATTGCGAGATTTAGGTACAATTGTGATAATATATCGGATACGATCTATTTAGATACAATTATGATAATCTATCGGTTGTGATCTGTTTAGATACAGTTGTGAAGATCTATCGGCTATGATCTATTTAGGTATAGTTATGAAGATATATCAGCTGTGATCTCTTTAGGTACAGTTATGAAGATCTATCGGTTGTGATCTATTTAGATACAGTTATGAAGATCTATTGGTTGTAGTCCACTAATAATAAAAGGTTCCACTAAATTAACGATCGGATGTTTTGTTTTTTATAAGAATTTCTAAACTCTCTCTATTTTCTCTATTATATTCTACTTTTAGTATATAGTAGATTTATACTCTTTAATTTTTTTATTATATTTTACTTTTGATATATAGTAGGATAGATAACTTCGCCTATTACCGTAACTTCGCCAGAATCGGAAACAACAAAACGTAATGATAACCAATTTAAACATTATAAACTAAAAGGATCGAGGTGATTATAAACTGATCTCCTTATACTACCTTTTGAAGTGATCGGCGGTGGTTATAAACGGATCTCCTTATACCACCTTTTCCATAGTTGGGCCTTATCTTTCTCGCTTTTCCAAAGCAATTTTTGCAGTACTCGTTCCTTTCTCAGGCGTCAGTCTACGCGTGCAAAGGACTCCTTTTTCATCGCCTTGCAAGTATGAATGCATGCACGCCGCATTGCTCAGCTAGCTGTTACGTCCCCTTTAATCGCGCTCCTCATGCATACACCAACACGTAAACGCTGTGGTGGGTGTCATGTCAATCCATCTTACACCGACTTGGAACTTGGAAGAACCTGTGTGTTTTCAAGCAAACCTATATATACACGTCACGCTCGACATCAACTTTATCTAGCTATATATATCCTGTGAATTAATTAAAGCTGCAGAAGCAAACAAGTGTGGTACTAGCTAGCTATAGGAGCAGACAAGTACTAGTAGAATATGAGGAGATCCACGAGAATAGATAAGAACTTGCAATGGTGTGAGAGTAACACCAGGCTACGGCTATGGCTAAAGCTTAGCTAGCAGCTGGGTCAGAGGTTAGCATGCGGCAGCTGCAACAGGGCAGCAGGAAACAAAGCTAAGAGAGGCAAAAACAAAGTGCAGAGGAAGAAAGATCGTAGAAGAAAAGCTTGTGACCCAATCCATATCGACCGATGCAGTCTGCCCTTTGTGTGCATGCACTCGTATTTAACCATATTTCTCCTTCGCATCTATTGCCCAACAGTTGCTCCAGTGCTGCCATGCATTTCCCATTTATGGCCTGACACAGGGCAAAACATGCAAAGGGGCTTAAATGAAACCAACGAAGCGACCGGGCAGGCCGGCCATGTCCAGGAGCTAGCGATGCATGCAAGTAAGAAGTATATTGTATTTGTATAAAATGTGTGTACACTCGTTGGCTATGAGTCGTCTATCACTCTATCTATCCTTCTCTTGTGTAAGGCGTGAGTGATGTGTGACGGAGTGTGTCTATCCATGTATGTGCATATGGCTGTTGCTTTGGCATTAGCTGTAGGGGTAGACTGCAGAGGGCTGCGTCCGTAAAGCACAGTGCTGTGCATGCAGCTGCATGCTACCCTGCGCTGCTGCTAGCTCTAGCTGGTTGCATTTAAAGGTGGCTGTGGCTCTGACCCTGGGCCGCCTGCGGTTTTTCATTGCCGTCCCTTCACGAGTGGGGTGGATGCGAGCACAAGATCCAAACAGAATCTAAGGTAGATTTGTAGCATAGTATGTGTTAGAGAGAGAGAGAGAGCACAGGGAGGTGCAAGCTGCCCAAAGAGTACTGGGAGCTGAGACAGTAACTATACATGACTGACTGCAAAACAGCTATTGGAATTTTCCTTTTTCTTTCCCCTATCTCTCTCTTCTCCTCATCGTGTATGGACCTCTCTCTCTCTCTCTTGCTTTGCTTTGCTTTGCAGTTTGTACTATCTTTTTGTTTCTTGTCAACCAACACAAGTTTGAACAAGGAACAAGTTTGAACGACACCTCTTTTTTGTTTCTTGTCAAGCAGCACAAATTTGAAGGACACAAGTTTTGCTTCTTGATCATTTACTTTGCACATTCTTAATCTGGTAGTACCACTATAGGTCAAAGTAATAGCATGACTACTAATTGCTACTAACATATTAAGTACATTCTCCAAAAAGAATGTTATCACTTGCATTCAAAAACTGATGTGATCAAAGAGAACGATCTGATCTCATTCTCCCTCTCTCTCTTCTCTAAAGTCTAAACTCTTAGGCCCATCTGGAGCTATGCCCCACACGTGGTACAGTGCACACCATTAAAGTGTTTCATTAAAAGCAACTTACCTCCCTTCTGCCGCTTGTGCCTGCCAAAACGGCCTCATGACCAGTGCTCTTATTTACACGTCTTAGAATTAACACGTCATCTCTCTTTTTTTTAAAGAGCGTCTAGTTCATTGATTAAGAAATAGTTTTAATAATTTTAAATAATAATTTTTTATTTAACGGTTAATTAAAAATTATATATTTTAAAAACTGTAACAGCCCTTTGTTTGAGCCAACCCAACAGGCTTGGTCTCAAGGTCTGACTAACTCGATCAGAGTATAGCCAAGTGTGTAGTTGGGCTGAACTATCCGAACTTACCCAACGCGGAAAATGAATTGATAAGGTGTAAGTTCAGGGTTGGCCGACCGTGACTTCCCACCTCTATCACAATCATTCCCGCCGCAGGTGACGGGTAAAGCCCTACGAACCGGTATTGGTCTAGGTTCACCTAGCCGATCCATCTGTAGGCGTCGGTACCCCGGCTCTCACAGCTCACCTTTTAGGGTTCCATTATTTGTTAGTCCAATTAAAAAGGTCACGGCTGACCTTGCAACACAATTGAGCCTAACGTGCTAGTGATTCACCATCACATAACATATCATCATCCAAGCATAGCAATCAAGTATTTCATCCAAATCACAAGCATAGCATGAAAATAATTAAGGGAATCTTAGCGAGCCTCTTTGTGAACTTGCCTTGCTGAGTTTGATCTGGATCACAATAATATTCAGCTTCGTTATATTCCTCGTTGCTCGATTCTACCGAATTGAAACCCGAAATACCGAAATAAAGCAGTAAAGAACTTTAGTCAAAACCAGCAAGTATAAAGGTTCAAAAATGCATGAGGTGCACCCTAACAGGTAGAGGATGCCTATATGAAACTAATGCAATTTGAATTGTTTAGTTTGGGGTTCTATAGTTCTAGGTTGTAATGTTTTTAAGGTGTTCACGGTTGAACTTGAGAGAGATTTGTAACCTTTAAATTATTCATAGAGGGGTCACATATCGTGCCAGATTCACGATAGCGGGGTCGTCTTCCTGGTCTGCTGAAACGTATACTCGGACATTCTCCAGGGCAGTGTGCTGTGGGAAGAATTGAGTGGCCCTGTGGTCAGCTAACTCAATAAGCCCGTTGCGTAGATGCGCAAGTGCCCGGTATGCTGCTCTCTGGATGGCTTGGTCGGGTGCTCGGTTTCGGGGTCCGATGAACTTGAAGGTCTGGACATCTCCGTTCCGCTTACAGAAGATGATGACTCTAGCCCAATACACAGTTGATGCCTCGGTCATTTTCTGCTTGAAAACATTGTACTCTGGAAGAGACAGTCCTCCACATTGGGCGATGGCTTCACGCAACAGCTGCGGAAATCCTGGGGTCTTGGCTGCAAAGGTTTCATCGGCCTTTTCGATTGTTCCCATCTAGAAATTTTAAAACATTCATGTGAGCATATCATGATTAAAGAAACAGAGGGGATGAGTAGATGGTCAAATTTTTCAGCAAGGGTGAGGATACCAGAGTTTTTATTTTTGAAAATAGTTTTTATAACCTAGACTCTAACTAACGGCCATGCTATCTAGGGTTTCCCTACAGTCAGCATGCTCTGATACCAAGCCTGTGGACTACCCGGTTTTAAGGCCAGATAAACCCTTGTGTTCACTATATCGATCCCTGGATCAGTAGTCGATACACACAAGTACTTGATAACATAACCATGCCATACATCGTTTATTACAGACATCGACCATACTTGGTCTTTAGTTCTTACAAACCGGACCTATTGGCCGAATTAAACAGCAGCGGAATGAAAATACGGTGGATAACCCATCTATATGCCGAACCACAGGCAACAGACTGGGGAGAAAACCCTACGCCTCGAAGTCGCTGTCGCTATCGCCAGACTGGTATACCTCCTCTTCGTCTGGCCACATAACAAGCCAGGTGAGTACATTGAATGTACTCGCAAGCACTCCGCCGGGGAGTTTAATACGGATATGAACATGCTCGGAATTTAACAATAACAAGGCTCTATCCTAGGTTTCATGTTGTGCGAGAAAGTAAGTTTGCATTTGAAATAAATACATAGATGTAAAAGCGATTTAATCAAAATCATCTCGACGCAGCGAGATAGCGTACTGCTCAAAACACTCGCCCGTTGCAACGGGGAGTTCACTTTTGTGCTTACCGTTACAACGGTACAGCACGGTACTTACCCGGTTCCACAGGGACACGCAGCTCGCCTCGTACTTACGGGGTTCCCAATCACCCGGTTCCTCAGGTAGACGACGCTCACCTCGTACTTACGGGGATTCTAGGGTTTGCCCGTAGCTACGGGAAAACCCGACTTCACACCTCCCGATACGACGGGAACTTGGCAAACTGCCCTGTGAACACGACGGTTCACGTCCTTAAACCCATAACCCAGAATTCCTTTTTGGGGCTCAGAGAGCCAAACTACTTTAGTGTGGCCCGACCAAGTTCGTCCATGACCGCGGACGCGGCTATTCGAACAGTTTTTAACACTCTGCAGAGGTTGTACGGCTTTACCCACACGATGTAGTTCCCCCTGGGCATGCTGCGCACGCATGTGTCCAAAGCTTGTACAACGAGACTCTTCACCGCTGTGAACCCAGCCATGAACCCGTCAGAAGGACATGTCCCACACCTAGCTCGAGTCAGTATCCCTGCTACGAGGAGGTTGGTGTTCCATCTCTATGGCGAACCAAACCTCGTTACCCACGGGTTTAGCCCTCTTCGGAGCTATCCGCCCCATCTGCACTCTACTAACTGCCCACGGGTTCATGCTAGTTCAGGTCGGCTACTAGATCAAGTCCTTCCCACAAAGGACATGTGGTCGTACGGTAAGACTTGGCCAAACGGCACTTAAGACAGGTCCTTAGGTGATCTGAGAAGGACTCCACACCACTCCCGATAACGGGCAGCAAGAACCACGACGGGCCTTACCTCGCTCTTTAACATTTCCCTACAAACACCCTTTATTACCAACCCGGATCAAAACCTTCTCCCTTTTTAGCTCGGTTCCACAGAACCATTTCACGGTAAATATCCCAACCCATGGATATACTACCTTCATTCACCACCGGACACGACGGTCCGTTAAGGGGTAATCACCCCAGGAAATACATGAGTATTTCATCCCTAACTTTTACGGAAAACCTTATTTTACTACTGCAGGGCTAAGCGTAATTATATATATATACACTACTCTAGGTTTCCGGTAGACTTCCGGAATACATAGTTCCTAGGGTTACAAGGGATTCAGGGTCGGACTAGGGTTTTCTAATCATCGGTATAACTATACTACATAAAATAGCGGTAATAGAGATATAGCATGCAAGTTTCGAAATCAAAATATATTTCGTAAATCTGGGTCACAACATGATCAAGGGCAGAGCGCTTGCCTGGCAGGTCTTGGCTCAGTTCCGGACGCGGGGGTGCTTCGGATTCCTCCTGACGCGCGTACCTCACACCGTTAACTACACGTTCGGAAAACTTCGAATAAGAACCAAGCATCACAAGAACGGCTAATAACGGTAATCATGCATGCATCAAGATCTTTATAAGGTTTTCAAAATGATTTTGCTCGGATGTTGATTGGATGTGTATAAAAGATGCATGCACTCCTAGGGTTAGGATGACTAGGGTTTCTAGGGTTTTACGATGCCCTTACGTCTTTGAACTATGCAACAAGTGGATGAGTACAACTACAGGCATGAGTTCTAGGTTCTAACACTTTCTTGAAAGGTTTAACATGGTGGAGCTAACAATAATGGGAACCTATATATATGCATGGAATGACAACTAGGGTTTCTAGGGTTTTAACACGTGCACTTAGACTTTTGGAGGATGCATCATGAGAACCAATGGACCACTAAGATATAGGACAACATTTGGCTTGATATCTACTGGACACTTGGAATGGTTTGCCTAATCAAACTAAAATCGAAAAGGGTTTAGGAATTTCACCGCTAAATCCTCTCTTAAACTTGAACTAGGCAACCTGAGTGTATGCATGCGTCTTTGTCCAAGGCTCCTAAAATGCTCATGATTTCATGCTGGAACTACCTAGGGTTGAACACAATTCAAAAGGGAATTCAAACACATTTTTGAATTTTGAACTATGTACTGGACTGGGCTGTACAGGGAGATATATTGGGATTTTCGAAAAATGTCCTATATGAAAAAGATGGGAAATGAAATTTGGAACATCTTCTATTTGGGACATTTTCTGAGGATCGGCCTGGAACCATGAGAACCGGCTGAACCAGCAAAGAATAGGTTCTGCAGGGAGAAAACCGGTTGGACTGGGCGGCTTAGGGGAGGTAACGTGGAGGGGGAATACGGCGCCGGCTTCCCATAAACCTGACATGGGGACCCGGCTGATCAGTGGCTGAGGCGAAGCGGTATGTGCGGGAGTTTTAAAGGAAAATCGGGCCCGCGTGTCAGCTACAGAGGAGGAACGACGAGCGGGGGTAGGGTTCCGACGAGGAATTGGGTGAGCTCCGGCGGCGCTCCGGTTAATGCTCCGGCGAGCAATCGCGGAGGATTTCGGGGAAATCAGAGAGGGCGGTGGCTACCTTTGGAATCGGGGGTTCTAGGGGAGCTCGTTTTTGTGGCTTGGGATCTTGCGCGGTTTCTGGAAGCAGGGCTCCGTCGGGGTTCAGAACAGAGCCGGCAGAGGCAAGGGCGAGTGGAGACCTCTGGTGGACTTCAACTGCAGAGAAGACCTTGGGGAGATTAGGGAATGCTCCAGGATGTTTAGGAAGGAGAAAATGGTGGCGAACTTCCACTGGACTTGTTCAATTTCTCACTGAGGCGGTGGCGACTGATTTCAGGAAGCGAGGGAGGAAACGTGGAATCAGAGGAGCTTGGAGGCAAATTGTTAGATGTTGGAGCTTCAGTGGAGCTAACCGAGAGGGGATGAGGAAGTTCTGGTGCTTGGAGTTCCCTTTTATAGGCCAGCGACGATGGTTGCCAGGTGGTGGCCGCTGGACGGCGCCGAGGGTGGTGCAGAGGGGGGTATGGGCGAGGTCAGAGAGGCGCAGAGCTCACGGGCAGCTCGAGCAAGGCGCTGGAGGTAGGAGATGACATGTCTGGCAGTGGAGTAAAGAAGGGCGCGCGGTGGTTGGCCTGGCCGGGCACTGGTGCGCGTCCACCCATGCCAGTGCGCGTCCAGTGCCATGCCATGGCATGTCTGGATCGGCATGCTCGTGTTCTGGCAAGTTTTGACTTGGTGATTGGATGTCTGAGTGTGTCTGCAGCATTGAAATGACTGCAGAGAGGGTGAGGCTGCAAGAGTTTACTCGAATTGAAGCTGGGAGAGCTTGCCACTGCCATGCCAATGTTGGTGGGAATTGACAGGGAGTTGAATACTGAAGCAAAGGTACTCTGCTGAGGTGAAGGGCAATAGGGAAGGTGTCTGAGCTGGTTTACGAACTGAGAGCACGAAGACATGGCTTGGATAGAAGAGGTACAACGTCATTGGACCTTTGCCATTGTAGACATGAGGTGACAAGGGGTTGAATCCCTGTGGAGCTAGGGTTTTCCTGAGGGATTCAGCTGTTGGAGATGAGTGCCTGGAGATGACATTTACTTTGTCGGCAGTTGGGGACATGGCAGTTGGGAGTTGAGCTCAAAATCAAAGGATGAAAGGATTTTATGCCAGGTGCTCGATGGGGATTTAGAAGAAATTTTGTACTGGACATGAAAATGTTTTTGTATATTTGGGACAAGGGTACTGAGGAGAGTGTTGTGTAATTTTTCTGGGATTTTAGGAGCAAGGATTAAGTGGGTTGCAGTTCAAAGGGATGATTTGATCAATTTTGAATTTTGAATGTAATTCAAAATTTTTGAACTGGACTTCCAGATTTTATCTTATAGGTTGGTGAAGAATAGATTCT
Organism: Stipa capillata; assembly: GCA_019208055.1. Lineage (NCBI taxonomy): Eukaryota > Viridiplantae > Streptophyta > Magnoliopsida > Poales > Poaceae > Stipa > Stipa capillata. Next base: position 31,154 of record JAGXJF010005380.1, read on the forward strand.
AGAAGCTACTGGAGTTTTTCTAGACATTTTGGAGGATTTAAAATACATGTGATAACAGCTGTTTGATTTTCTGGATGCACGAAAACCTAACTAGGGTTTAGGACGACGAATTGGATTTTAGGGCTTCGGACGACGGCACGGAGGTGGCAAGGTGTGGAGAAGGTTAGAGAGTGTGTCAGGAGAGTTGGAAACGAAAACGGGCAGGCTGCCGCTTAGGGTTAGGGTTTAGATTGTGTCGGGTGCATATATCGTGTGCGTGCCAATTAGGGTTTAGGTTTTATATGCCCCTGCGATTGTCCTTCATATGGTGGAGATTGCCAAGCGGATTAGGGAGTTTCTGGAGATTTATTTTGAGGAGAGAGAAAAGGTGGCAAGGTGCTTGTGCATGCACTGCTGGAGATTTTTAGCGTATATGTGGACAGCTGGGAGGATAGAAGTAGGGGAAACACTGAGAAGGCATAGGATGTGGACTAGCACGGTAGACGGTAAAGATGTAACGGTTATCTAGTAACAGGATGAAAGAATCAGATATTTTATGCTCCGGTGACATGGTAGAGGGATAGTTCGTAACTCGATGATTCGGTAGAAGGGGTGAATAGGAATTAGATATTTTGTTGACGTGGTAACACGGTGAATAGGATTATAACCGTGGTAACGTAGTATTTAGGGTTTTACCGTGCAGACGGTAAAAAGGTGACATGCGGGTAAGGGTGTAGAATCGGGTGCGGGTGTATATATACATATACATGGATTCGTATATATTCCGGTGAGGGGAATGGTAAAGTAACCGAAGATATTTTCTTGATCACGCGGTAGGAAGAATTTTACCGAGAAGAGGGGTCTAGGGTCTGGAGTGTATGTGCCCACATACACTAGATTATTTTGGCGTATATGTGGTTCGTATGTGGGTGGCGTGGACATGCGACGACAGGTGAGCTGTGGTTAGGTTTAGGTCACCGATACGCACGCATATGTATATACATGTTCGAGAGGAGAAGGAACAGAGAGAGCCGAAGATTAGGGTTTGCGTATGTGCGGATACACAAAGGCAGGAAGGGTTTGTACATACTCGCGATATGACATGGTGAAGTTGGTGGCAGAGGACTTGGGCTGCCGCGGTTGGTGGAAGTTCTGTCGCGACGGAGAAAACGGTCAGACGGGCTGCCGTGGCAGAGATTCGTTTGCCGTGGCAAGGAATTGGGAGAAAAGGGGGAATAGACGGGGGGTGTCTTTGTGCCGGGTTTCAGGCATGGTTAGGGATGGAGTGTCGAGCAGGGTTTCGTATCTCTTGCCGGATGGAGTTCCGACACGGTCGAGGCCAGGGGGAACAAAGATGGAGATGAGGGTCTCGGGTTGGCTCACTCTAGGGTTCTGTCGGAGCATGTTTCAACCCGATGCATTGTTAATTGGCATTATTAGCAAAAAAAAATTGTTGACCCTGATTTTCAGGTTTTGGAAAATTGGGGGTGTTACACCGTACCAGCCGGTCAAATACATAGCCCACCTTCTCCATCCAATAGACTAACGACTGCATCCTGCTGCCTCTAGTCAGCACATGTGCCCACACTGGGGCTGCCGCCACCGTCGGCCTGCCAAATCTACGTGAACTATGGCCTGACAGACGATCTCCCAAATTTGCGGCATGACGACTACATCGCAACAAGCTAAGTCGTCCACCACTGGCAGCCACCTCGCAAGCGCATGCGGGAGCTCGCATAGGATGAGCCCACCCGTCGTCCTAGTCGGCTTCCCCTTGCATGCACGCAAGGGAGCGATAGAAGCCGCAGCGCTAGCGTCGCCGTCCAGCCTGTAGCACAACCCCGGTCGTCACCCATGCCGCACCACCACCGATGGTCACCCGACACATGGCCGCAATCATAGGGCATGTGCCCCAATCCGCGCTCCTGTGGCCATGATCAGCCGCCACACTGAGTCGCAAGCTCTCTCGTTGCCACCTTTAGAAACTGAAAGTGCATCTAGGCTCCTAAGCGGATTATGGTGATGAATGACGAATGATTAAGGGGTTAATGTGAACCTTGAGTATGTAAGCAGGTTTTAGGCCCACATGTGAAGTCCAACAAAAAATGGCGACCACTAAAATGAAGAAAATAGGAACGACGGAGCTCAAGATGGTTTAGACCTCAATTCATAGGTTTTACTGATTTGATATAGCCGTACTAGAAAGAGGGATGTGTTTGAAGGATTGAAGTAGTGTCTTCGTACACAAAATGCTCCACCAAATCTTTAGTCTCAAAAAGATTTCTAAGCTCACCACAAGGAAGGGAACATAAAAGAACAGAAGGAGAGGAAATTCAAGAAGAAGTAGTATCACCATAAGGGTAAGTTCCATAAGAAAAACTACAAGGCTCAAGCTCACATAGTTGAAGAGTAAAACTCTGATAACTCCACCTCCAACTCCGATGATGATGAAATGGAAAAGCAGGCATCACAATGGCAACGCTGACTGCACCAAGAACCCTATTCAAGTATTCTAGTGATGATGAGTCATCTATTTTGCTTGAAAGCAAAAAATCTCCAAAGTATCAGCTCCGACAAAATAATCTCTTACTATGCTAAATACTGGTACTGATCTAGATGATGATAATGAGCATTCTAGTAATGATGAGTTATCTTAGTAAAGAAGGCCAGCAGCATGGACGACGAGGAGAGGCCTAGCGGGGTTCCCCCCCCACCGGGGTTCTCCCAGGCTAAGCGACACAGGGGTGGTGGGGGTTTTTCTCGTCAAATTGCATATTTGGCATCTCTCTAGCTGATCTGGTTATCTATGCATGGTCCCTGGTAGTGGCCATGCATGGTGGAAGCATGACAGGCCGTGGGTCCACGAGTCCAGTGCAGGGCGCAGGTTTGTCTTGTTACATATATTTGGTTCTTACGAAGATGGTGGCGCTTGATGCTATTTGCCGGCCCGGCACGCGGTTACCGGTGCGAACCGAAGTCACTTCGATCGGCGACGTAAGTATATACGAGTGGCAAGATCTGCCATTTGCGACTTGTGCAGGGATCAGCCAGAAAGCTAGCGATGAGATTTTGTTTGTTGGTCTGATGCTGATGGATGCATGCTAGCTAGTTGATTTTCCGTATAAATTAGTGGGTTAGATCACTACAGATTATATTTTCTTTTTTATTACTCTAAGACTAAGGATTAAACTGAAGCAGCGAGCCTGCAAAAACAGTAGAGAATCAGCTAGAGGCTGTGGTATTTACGATGCTGTACGTAGACATACCTACAGTCAGATCACACTGGTATTTCACACAGCTACAAACTAGAAGGAGTACGTATCTCTTCCTGATTGGCTATAAACCAATGATTCTGCGTTTCATCAATCAGCGTATCTCTGTTCAAATCATTTCAAAGGATAATATTATCAAACATGCAAGTACATTGTTTGTGCAATATATTCTAATTCTAGTACTATACCACTACATCCTTCTAGGGTCTATAGCTTGAGCCCACTGAATTATACCATACTTACCCATGCCGACACCGGAGTGGTTGAAATACTACTCGAAGAAGAACAAGGCCAGAGTTGACGAATTGATGGAGGTTTTACACCAGAATGTACATCCCTACGACCCCTAACTCCGGCAGACACAACCAGAGAGACCACGGCCAGCGAACGAGCAGCCGACGATGGAAAACGGCATGGGTTTGTGTCGCGTCGTGCGGTGTATGTGTGGGGCACACGCATCTCCCCAAAGGCTCGACACGCCCAGGACCGTGCATGCATGGCTCCACATTCCCACCCACCTGCATGCCACAAGGCCATGCATGCATGCGCATCAGCCAGCCATGGGCGATTAAAGCTTAGCTCGGTACACGGCAATGGCCATGAAGCAGAGGCAGAGGCAGCCTTGAATTAATGCAAAAGTTGTTGAGAACCCTGGTGGCTCTAGGGGCCAGTCCTGCGTGCTACTGCTAGGCTGTTGCCTCTCCTGTGCGTAAGACTGAAAATAGCGCACTTTGCTTGCTCTCTCTAGCTTTTGCTTTATATGCCTTTTATTCTTGCTCATATTCTTTTGTTTTGCACCTTGCTTTCTTCTTCCATCTTCTCTCTTGTACCGCAGCGTTTTTGCGTTGTCTGAAAGTTGCCAACAAGATTAGAAAGAAAGGGAAGGGACCGGGGGGCCTACTAGGATGGGTAGTTCCTATGCCACTAGATCTTGTTCTGCCAAGCATGCAATGCAAGCGCCCTCTCGAGCTAGCATACGTCGCTTCAGGGATTCAGGGTTCAGCGATTAAATTTGACTTTGGCTTAAGAGATGGGGAATTTTACATCAAAGATACCAAATCTGATTTGATGGCAGATCCATTTTGCATACCAGCTTGTGTATGCCCATGCAGAGTTGCACGGTTTGTTATCGAAACTGTCTGCACTGTCCATATGGCATTAATCTTTCTTTAGCGTGTAGCATTAGTCGTTTAAGAGTATATGAGGGATTTTTTGGAAGGAAAAATAATATCTCTTTATTCGTAAATAGCTATCGTTTTACACATTGATATGGTATCTAATATGCATGTTTGACCGTTATATTTTACATGTATATGTTAGCAAAAAATTATGAAAATTTATATTAATTTCTTTATGATAAATCTAATGATACTATTAGTCAAAGTTAAAAAATTTTGACTACACATCTCTTAAAACGTCAACTATTTCCGAATGGAGATAATACTAGATCTCAAGTCTTGCTCCAAGAGTAACAAAATGAATTTTGACCTGACTTCTCTTAACGTTTTATCAAGGAGTGCTATTCCTCGTTGTGCAGTCCTTGCTATGTTAAAAATCCATCTTTAACTTCATTCACTTTCATAATGTATTCCAATCGGATTTCATGAACACATATGAAGCAAAAATTTCATGAACACATAGATGGAATTTCTTTTTGTTTTTTCATGTTTCTTAAAAAAGATCATACACACATAGATAGTCAGATTTCATTAACTAAAATCTCCTGAACATGAACAGCATGTTTTAAATATTTATTGAACATGAATAGAAAATCTCTTAAAAATGTACAACCAAAATATTATGTATATTCCTTGAACGTGAAATAAAAATCTGAATAGTGATTAACATATTTATAACATGATAAATTCTTTTTTTTAATCATGATCATGAACCCCTCATTCTAGCAAACCCACTATATACCCTTTGATCACAAAATAGTCCACATCTATAGAGCATGAAGCATAAACAAATATCACGAACGAATCTTTTCGTATACTTTCCATAATATTCAGATCATGAACAACAAAAATCCCAAAAACGTGAACATCAACAAAACTCCGGATGATGGATTATCCAACTCCATCGTTCTGCATGTTCCACCATTTCCATTAACTTGGAATCAAGAAAAAAAACATGAACCTCCGCCATTTTCGAGGATCATAACTAGGTATTAAAGAAAAAAATCACGAATGGACTAGGACATATCATAGACATTAATAGAAATTCTTGAACCAAATACAAGAATAGTTTTATAATTCAGTTTGGATCCAACGATGAACAAACTCTCTCGAAAAAAATTCTTAAACATAAACGCATCTTAATTGTAAAATCCATGAACAAGAATTCTAAAAATAAGCGGCAACGATCCAGAGCGAGCCGAACCAACAGCGGACCTGGGGGAAAAACTGCACTATGTTATTAATGCATGGTAGCACCGACGAAAGATCATCACAAGTTTTTTAGAAAGTTGGTTATATTGTAATATAATCCAGCATGCTATAAAAATTTCATTCAAAACACAGTACATGTGACGAGAAACAAAAATAAAAAAATTAAGCAGTGCATAATAGCTTCACCTTTTCTGTCTCTCCAAGCTACTATTTATAACCACATATGTATATTTTTTTATCTTAACATATAGATCAAATTTAGATTTAAAATTTTATGATTTGATAGGCATATCCCGTGTCAATATTGAGAAAAAATTGGTAAAATTTTGGTAGTGCTACCATACCTTTGTAGCACAATAGCACCACTAGGTTCGGTTGCATTGGACTTCCTCCAAGTCTCTAGTAATGCTCGCCCGAAACGACAATATCAAATTTTGGGTTCACCAGTGCTTGTAAGCTTACAGAGGCATGCATGTGGACACCAGGTGGTTGAGCAAAGTGAGAGTAGGATGCGACGAGAGGTGACAGCGATAACCACCAGAGACGAGGTAGAAGAGCGGTGAAGGAGTTAGACGAGGCTGACATTGGCGGCGTATGGAGGGGGACCCTATCGCTGCTCAACGTCGCCGGCGAAGTGGCGTGTGACGGGAGCACGTGTGGGTGGGTATAGAGGCTGGAGCCCTACTTGATGGTAGTAAAATACAAGCCCGAAGATCTGAATGCAATGGCCTAAAGAAAAAAAGAGCCTAAAAGGACAACAATTTTTGGCTGAATGCTGTATAGTCACTCACTATCGCTTATTAGTTTCTACTAGGTTCAGCTTCTCAAAACCCGTCAACCCAATAAGGCAGGGGCACCTTCCTTCGTGGCCTAAACTTTCTCGTTTGTTCAATTCTGGCTTCAGTTTACAAACCCATAACTTGAATCCAGACCGAAGAATCCGAGGAAGCAAGAAGATGCATTTGGCTTCTGAAATGCATGAATTTCCAGGCTTCATTCCAACGAAAAGGACACTACGAGATTCCCACCCTTCCGCTGTTCCAGCTTCCGTCCAACCAGAGAAGCTTCATTGGTTCGCACACAGGCACTGCATTACACGGCAGGAGAAGAGAAGCCCCCCGGACAAGAAACATCTCAAAAACCGGCGAGCCGAAGGGCGCCTCAAATCAATCAGAAAAGCTCGGCAGTTGGCACCCTCCGGCGCCCAAAATATTACGGCGTCACATCGTTGCCCCCCTCACAACCCCGAAATCGCCATTCCCATCACACATCCGTCACGTACCCCTATCTTTTCTATCCATCTTATCCCCGTCTATCCACATCAATTGGGGTATAATAAGGACTTGTGAAGAGGTAGGACTTCTTGTGATAGAGAGTTACTTTCTTTCTTTCTCGCGTCTTCTCTCCTCTTCTCTTCCATGGCAATGCATGCACGCATCTATCAGGACGAGGCCTAGAGCGACAAGGAATGACAGGAGGGTCAGGTCACTCACTCACACCTCTAGCTTCTGTGGGCCTTCACATGCCTACAATGCCCTGGTCTAGTTAGTGCGAGCACAGGTACTGGCTTCTACTTCTAGTAGTAGTATCTTGTCCCTTGTCACACGCACCTTTGCACGTCAAACAAAGTGAGGAGTGCCTTCAAACCAAAATGGCGAAGAGGTTGCGGAAAAGAAAACGCTCCCCGTCTGTACAATCAAATAAAACCAACCAGGTTGGTGGACTCTTTAGGGCCTTTTTGATATAAGATTTAAATCCATGAAAAAAATTTCTACGAAGATTCTTTGGATCATAGGAATGAGGTCACATGAATCCTACGAAATTACTATGAAATGGCTCAATTCATAATTCTGAAGAAATTCTATCATGAGTTTAGACCTCATGGAAAATTTTCTTTGTGTCTTGTATGAACCTTCTCTCTCTTTAAATTCCTGCAAAATTATTGTGAAGCATCCAAAGAGCTGGTTTTGAATGTTCCTGTATTTTAGTTTTCTGTAGGATTTCACAAACCATGATATTTCATTTCTATGTTTTTTTTTCTGTGTTTTGAGAATCCTGCGTTCGAAGAAGCCCTTAGATTGTAATGTAACAAGTTGCTAAGCTCGTAGCAATATTCTGTTTTACATGGGCACTCTGCACATCAAACAAAACCAAACAAGTTGGGGAAACTTGGTGGCCTACTCAGCTTGTAGCTTAAAGCTTAAATTATGGTAACAGGTTGCTAAAATCTTGGGAATATTCTGTTTACATGAACACACTGCACAACAAACAAAACCAAACAGACCGGGGAAATTTGGTGGACTATTTAGCTGATATATTAAAGCCTAAATTTATTAACTCGTAGCAATATTATGATACATGGGCACCGGAGTTCTTAATAGCAAATATTTTCCGAGAAACTTTAATGGAAAATATTAGCATAGATTGGTTAATGTAAACTTTGGCAAAAACTATCTATACCCCTGCTACTCCTTGGACATGGATGTAAATGAGCAGATATACAGAATGACAGCTAGATACTTCAGTAACTACGGTGATCTCCTAGCTACTGTTTTGCTACTTGTCCAGCCACACGAATCAAATGTGCAGTGTAAGTACACATGCCAAGGATTTGAGGATTATACGAAGGACGACGTACTCGGTACTCCTAGTGAAGTTAACTAAATGATCAAGCAGTATTGCTGGACCACCTAAACTCACTGAGCTTAGAACACTCGATTTGAATATACGTTTGCCCACATCAAGAGATTTCAGCACCAAGAATAATAATAAGCATGCACGGAATATGTGAAACCAAGATCAATGGGGAAAAAAAGATTCTTTCACCGAAAAAATAACAACACCAGTCACAAAGAATTTAAACATTGGTACGGAGAAGTCAATTGCCAGCTGCTTGTCCTCAATGTACAGGAGGTTGGAAAGGAATGAGGGTAAGTGGAGCAATTCCAGTGATATATTGTCACATAAGAATGAGCTCAAGTCTTCACAGTTGCTGAGTTCCCAGATAACATGCTGTTGTCCATTGTTACAAATGTTGTAACAGTAGCCTGGTTACTGCACCGGTAAATTAGATAATTACTATTATCACAGAAGAGCAGATAAGAGATTTATAGGTAATCTGAGCATTGAATATTACTTGCGTGAAGCACGGCAAGCAGAAGACTACTAAAAGAAGACTGGGTGCACTTCATTTCAGTGGAACACTAGTCAGTGAATAATCACTCAAGCAGAATGAAGCTAACTCATCACATTTAAAGAAAACCCAGAAAATCAACAAAGCAAGAAGGAATATCTCAACTGCAAGCGCGTCCAGCTTATGTTTAGAATTCAGATTCATGCCAACAAAGGAGCAATAATTGAAAAATAAAACCAGATTAATCAATATGGACTTCCATCATTTTAGGACCCCCAACACCCAACTGCTGCCGCCTGTCCTTTGCCAAAATAAATCATCAATATTTTAAACTTACAGTTAGTATTCATGAATGATGCTGTACTACTCAGCCCGTATGTGAAACACATGTCCCTACCAAATAAGTTGCAAAGTAAAATAATATTAGCAAACAGTTACATTTCAAAATAATATATTATTGCTTGGCCAATGGATAGCTAGAACTGTTGACCGCATATTCACAACATTTAGCATGATTCATTGTTATTGAATTAGCGTATATCCATTTCGGCCTTATTTTGACTATGAATTAGTAGTCCAATCAATCTGGATTTTTCTTTTAAAATACAAGGGTTAACTATATTATAAAAAAATTCCGCTGATATTTGTTGGTGCGTCGTGTCCTGAGTTCAGCTCATCCAAATTGTGGTGCAGCTGAGTATGTCAGTGCATGCGCTAGGAGGAGATCAGCCGAGTCAGTCTGTGCATTGAGGAGTAGTTTTGGTCTGGAGCCTATTATGGAGAATCATTATAATTATTACCCCAATCAAACCAAATCAAGACTATTAATTACCGGCATGACCAACTTGAGATTTCGAACGTTGGATAGGGTGGATGGAGGGAGGCCAAGAAATAGCAATGCTAACTATGGAAAAGAGCTATTGGATTAGACTGATCGGACGGTCAGAAAGTATTTGGAACACGTTTTGAAGTGGACGTAGCAAAGAATGAGCTGTCACTTTTTACAGCAGTACAGATTAGTATGATACCAAAAGCCTTTTATAGGATGTATGTTTGCATAACATGTGTAGGCTCTCAAATGAATGTGAGAAAGATAAGTTGATATAAACAGGTCACGAATTCATTGAGTGTGCTGGCAAAACATTTAATGTTTGCTACTTTGCTCTGTTTGCTTTTAGAGAATAATAGTACGGAATAGGAGCACTCACAGTATTATGGGAGAAGTGTTTAAAACTTTATTATGTGTCTTATTTCAATTTTCTTTTAGACCAGCAAATAGTTAGCTATAATCAAAAGAAGGACTGAGGTATCAAATCAAGCGATTAGAACTGAAGAATCTAAACATTGATAAATCAGTGGGATATGCCCATTAGTTATTTAATAACTCAAACATGGAGAGAAAATTTGAAGTAACTATCTAACCAAAAACTCTTTAAGACTACTAATAAAAACAGTTGCACAATCTGAAATCAAAGGTTCATATTCGTTCTTCATGCATTTTAGTAATTCAGAATAAAAATGAAAGAGATGAACCGGATTATATACTGAAATTACTCTTATATTCTTCTAGTTCCAGAAATAAGTAATATTAATACATCAATTTAAGACGATCCAGAAGACAGCATTATGTTCTATAGTTCTCAGAATACTTTGAATCTAGAATATTCAACACTCAGATAGGATGAAATTTTAACAACAGCAATCAAAGAGCACTTACCAGTTAGTTATTGGACTCTGAGTACGAAGGTTCCTGTTTTCTAGTAATGGTAGCAGGGGTGTCAACTTGTTGCCGGTCTGTCATGACTTGATTCATTTTGCTATCACTTCCAACTTCCACATTGCAAACACCAACATGATTTGTACTCCCAGAATCACATACCAATGTTGTTCCAAAACCTGCATACATCATAGGTGCACCTTGCCTTGCCATCATGGATGTAACATTTGAATTAGCACTTCCATTCATCATGTAGCCAAAGTCTCCAGTTGCATGTGGTGAGTACATGTAGTGCTGTACAGGAACCATGTAATGGTTATTAATGATATAAGCTTGTGGTGGGTACATTCCACCATAGCCAATAGGAGGATTCCTTCCACCCCAGGTCATTGGACTATATTGCCGGCTATCCTCATAGTAGTTGGGATCCTTCGGAATTGCAATCTTGGTTTCCACTTTTGTTCCATTCAAGTCATGGAATGTATTCTCCAAGACCTTCTGCATAGCTTCCTCTGAATCAAATGTAATGAAACCAAAGCCCCTTGACTTAAGAGTAAGACCATCGCGTATCACGATAACATCAGTTATGGTGCCAAACTTCTCAAAATAACCTCTGAGGTCATCTTTGGTAATGTTACCTCGTAATCCACCAACAAAAACCTTGTTTGGATCACAGCTTCTATTGCCATTACCAGCATTTGTGTTGTTGCTAGAAGACTGATTATACCATTGGCTGTGAACTGGACTATGATTTGTATGGTGCGGGTAGAAGGATTGCTCAGTTTGGTTTCGCATTGGCCTGACTCTAGCTCTCTTAACATCAACCTATCCAAATACATCATCAAACCACATAGTTCAAATGTCTGCTAAGTAATAACTTAACTAACAAACCAAATTGAAAGAAGTAGTGGAACAAAATGATAAAATTATGTCATACTGGAGGAAATTATGCGGAAGACACATCAAGCAAGCTTCTCAAAGAACACAGATACACATAGTAGCAATAAAAGATAGAATTGAATTGATTTATCACAAATAACACCCTTTTAAGACATTCAATAAAATCATCTGAAAAGATCTACAGAAGCTTCATATTAAACAGAATAAATATCAAGACGAGCTTTTTTTATATTAGGTACAAGCAGCTAACAACAGTTCTTCCGACAACTTTAATATCCTTGACAACTACATGGAAGTAGCAAATTTTTGTAAAGACATTCGAATAGGTGCTGCATCTTACTACAGTTTACACAAATAAAGGAAATTGAAGAGAGCGAGTTACAAATTACCTACACGATCTTCGGTCTTAACAGGAATTTCAGGAGGTGCTAAAACCTACGGACACACAAGCATCAACTGCTGTCAACACCAATCGATACAACCTCACTTCCCATAAGGTTACATTAACTGGATTCTAAGCTACATTCAATCGCAAATGTCTAAACGCACGCACGGCACAATTTCCCCTCAAACTTGCAGTTCTCATAGATTCAATCAAGCGGGGTTTAAAAAGAAGGAAGCTATCTATCCCACCGTGCGGCCGCAGAAGACGTGGCTGGCCTTCTCCTTCTCGTCGAGCGCGCCGCGAGTAGCCTCCTCGTCGGCGAACTCGACGAACGCGAACCCTCGGCCCTGCCCGGTCTCCTGGTCCCGCACGACCCGGACGCACAGCACCTCGCCGTAGCGGCCGAAGTGCTCCTTCAGCACGTCCGCCTGCGCCGCCGGCGGGAGGCTCCCAACGTAGAGCTTCTTGGGCTCCAGCTCCATCGCGTCCGCTCCGGGGACGACGGAGGGAGGGAGCGGCGTCGGCTCTGTTACCGGGAGGAGAGAGGAAAGCGGGGCGGGGCGGGGCGGGGCGGGGGCGCGAGGGCGAAGAAGAGGAAGAGGCGGGGAGGAGGAGGAAGGCTAGGGTTGGCTCGAGGGGGTTTAAGTGGGGGAGACTGGACGGCCCAGATTGGAGATGGACTCTGCCAGGTCCGGCTTGGATTGGATTGGATTTAGATCTGGTCGGGTTTGTTTGTTGCGTGCGGTGTGTGAGAGCATCTCTCGTCCTTTCCCTAAAATTTAACTCCCTATACCGTCTCCATAAACTTAACTCTCTAAAATTTGAGGGTTTAAAAATACTTGCACCTAATCCTTCTCCTAAATTTAACTCCCTATACTTTTTCATTTGCTATTTCTTCCATCCTTTTGCATACATAAACCCAATTTCAACTATATTTGCACAACATATTAATTCAAACCTTGATATTTCTAATACACACATTTCAACAGTATTTTAACTTCATTGTTTTTAAATTTAAAAATTCAAATTCAAACACAACATATGGTCCAAATGAAATAAATAAGCCAAATAAAACATGATAGAAACATGATGATGCATGATGAACTATTGCCCATGAAGTTCCCACAAATGCTCCACAAGATCATCTCGGAGTTGGTCATGAGCTTGCCGGTTCTTGATTCATCGATGCGCTTCGAGGAATCTCTGGAGCCTGTTTGCTTGATGATGAGGCGTGACATGTGCTCCATTGTACTCGAAGTCCAAGTTCAATGGTTGACCTCTTTCATCCTCTATGATCATGTTGTGCAAGATCACACATGTTGTCACGATCTTCCACAGTACCTTTTGGTCCCAATACTCAACCGGTCCACGGACAATAGCAAAGCGAGCTTGCAACACCCCAAATGCTCTCTCGACATCTTTTCCCGCGGCTTCTTGACACATTGCAAAGTGAGATTTCTTGTTGCCTTCCGGGCGTGCAATTGTCTTCACAAATGTGGCCCATGGGGGGTAGATGCCATCTGTAAGGTAGTAGCCCATGTCGTATTGGTAGCCATTGGCTACATAGTTGCAAGGTGGAGCTTGGCCGGCAGCAAGCCTTGCGAATAGAGGAGATCTCTGCAGGACATTAAGGTCATCGTGAGAGCCAGGCATCCCAAAGTACGAATGCCAAAACCATAGATCTTCTGATGCAACTGTTTTAAGTATGATGGTTGGATCATGGCAATGCCCTCTGAACTGCCCATGCCATGCCGCAGGGCAATTCTTTCATGTCCAATGCATACAGTCAATGGATCCAGGCATCATAGGGAACCCTCTTGCTTCACCCATAGCCATAAGCCTCGCAGTGTCTTCATCAGTGGGTGCTCTCAAGTACTCCCCGAAGATCTCAATCACAGCTTGTGTAAATCTCTTCACACTCTCGAGGATGAGATCTTCCCCAATGCGAATGTATTCATCTACGAAGTCACTTGAGACTCCATATGCCAGCACTCGCATTGCCGCGATACACTTCTGCAAAGGACTTGCACTGATTTCTCCAACTGCATCCCTTCTCATTGTGAACCAAATATCATGAGCTTCCACAGCACGTACAATGCGCACGAAGAGATCTCTGTGCATCCGGAATCGTCACCTGAAAAGATTCTCCGGATACACCGGATCGTCCACAAAGTAGTCCCTCACAAGTTTGACATGTCCTTCTGCCCTATTGCGATAAATACGACGACGACCTAGCTAAGAACCACGTCTCCTTTTCCCCTCTTCCTCTCGAGTGATCAAAGCCACTGCCATCTCAAAATCATCATCTTCTTCCTCTTCCTCTGATGACGAGTCATCGAAAAACTCTTCCACGAGCCTCTTCATCTATGCATTGCATCAAAGAGTTAAATAGGATTCTTACTGCATTGCATCAAACAGCTACCTTGCATCAAACAGCTAATCCATAACTCCAATTTTAGTTACAGCATAGCTGAAGAGCATTGAAATCAAACAGCTAATCGCGATACAAAAAATTCTAAAAACTTCCTGCAGATGGTGAATACTGAATGGTAAATGGAATGATGTAACCTTAAATAAAGCAGCATATATACTAAGAAAACATCCATTGCACAAGTTTCATTGATCAAAGGATGAATGAACCTTAGATCGAAGAAAGAATGAACCAGCAGAACTTGACAAAAGAATTGAACTTTGATCTTGACAAAAGAGTACACAAGCTTGCAAATAACACTTGTGAACTTTGAGATATGTTATTAGTAAAATCATTGTGCTAGTTGTTACAGAAATACAAAGTAGAAACGCTTCGGTTCTCAATCTAACATCACTAGCCTCTTCACACTGATTCGTGTCAGAACTCAGAGGGGATTGAGCTATAAACAAAATATGCTTTCAACTATGAGCTGCGGCATGATTATCCAAGAGAACCAACAAATCCTAACTTGGTTCATCTACCTCAAGCAAACACCTTGAACACATTAACAATGGTAGCATATATCATGCAGTAGCAGCAGTGAAAATGAAAAGATTAAAAAAATCACAACCTTGGGCCGGCGCTGAAGCTGAGCTTGCCGGCGGGGAGGGCCGTCGCGGGGAGGCTGGCGCGAGGTGGAGGCGGCGGCGAGCTGCTCTGCGCGGACGGGGGGCCGCGACCTCACTTGGCTGCGGGCGGGCGGGAGGACGGCGGGAGGGAGAGGGCGGAAGCCGGGCGCGGCGGGAGTGAGAGGGCGGCGGGCTGTGGGCGCGGCCGGGAGGGAGAGGCCGGGAGGGAGAGGGCGGCGGCCGGGCGCGGGCGGAAGGGGAGGCGCGGGGGAGACAGCTGACGTGGGGGAGGCGAGGAGGAGGCCGGGAGCTCGCGCACGCGTCTTCGACGACCACCTGCTCCTCGGGCGGGTGCGTGGAGACGGCCGGCAGGTCGCGCGGTGCCCGGCGGAGGGGAGGAGCTCGACTCGGACGATGGTCGGAGGCGGCGGCCGCGGCGGGAGCTAGGGGAGGCAGTGGGGCCGCCGGCGAGCAGGGGGAGGCAAGGACGAGGTCGGCGGGGGTGCGCGGGGTCGCGGCGGGCGGCAGCGAGGTCAGAGGTGGCGCCGGGGACGCGTTGCGCGGCGACGGGCTGCGGCGGTTGGTGGCAGAAAATTCACCCCGCTGAAAAATGCACGGGTGGGGAGGGGATAGGGAGAGAGCAAATTCTGCTCAAATATAGGGACAAGTGGGGTGGATTTGAGGACATCCCTAAAATATTTAGGAAGTTATTAAAGTATAGGGGAAGGGTTAGATGGTGTTAACTCCTAAAAAATAATTTTTAGGGAGTTATAGATTTTTAGGGGAAGAGTTAGAGATACTCTGAGCCGTTGTGGAACCGGATGGGGTCTCCCCTCTCGGCCGGACTCTCACTCTGCGACGCTGACACGCGACTAACGAGTAACTTTCTGTTTCAGGACGAGATGAATTTCCTTCTATTTTTCAGTTTGAGAGACCAACCTGACGAGATGGATTACTTTTCTGTTCGTTCTCTGTCACTAATTTCGCCATCTTGCTATCTACAAGTTACGAGCTAGGTAGTAGTTAGTTTATCTGCTGTGGATTTATTCTCGTATCCGACGGAAAAAGGTAAGGGTGAGTCGAGAGGGCTAACTGACGATGGCGGTCTGTTTGGAACCAAACGCTGGAGACGAGTTGATATATTTGCAGATAATAGTGCGTATCAACATTTTTTTCTCTGGCATGCGTTTCAAAAATACTAAAAGAAATGTACTGGTAGCCTATCAGGGAAGAGTATGTGGTGAATCCATACAAAAAGTAAAGTTCAAAATCGATGTGCTTTACGGGGTAAAAAAAACAAAATCAATTGTAAACAGTGCCCGGAGTAGTAAAACTAAGTTTTGACGTTATCAGGGTACTCGGTTTGTCTTTTCTATGGCATTTCTAATAAGGTGATATCAGTTTTCTCTTAAAGGTGTCACATAGGATTTCTGTTGAGTTGGAGAAAAGAGAAATAAGAAATAGAAGGTTGTCTTCTCTTAGTGAAAAGATAATCTCTTCACACATAAGATATCACTATTTTCTCCATTATACAATATATCTTCTCTTATATCTATATTTTTTAGTTTAATTTTAATCATATATTCATGCATACATTAATTATTAGAGATGACATCAAGAGATAACCTATTGTATAATATGTTTTTGTTGTTATCTCTAAATGACATGGAAGGCATAAGAGAAGACTGCTTTTTCTACTATTGGAGATGCCTTTATACATCGTAACGTACGTTGAGTTGAAGTTAAAAAAGAATTTAGAGCGGCTTGTACTCCTCCTTCAGTCCTTCTAGATATATAGGATGTATTTTGAATTGGTTAAGATAAAACTTTAATCAATAATTATTATATTTGTGTATAATTTATGTGATATAAAATTAAGTTATTAGATTCGTATTCAAAATTACTTATGATTGTGATCTTGTGCCACACAAACCACGTATTAATAGTAATTGTGAACCAAAATCTTATCTGAACTAATCGAAATACATCTTATAAGCCTGGATGGAGGGAGTAGCACATAAGTTTTTGAGAATTTATGAAAACTTTTACCTTTTTAGCGACGAATGGACTCTATTGAGACAATACAATGTATAAAAAAAACTAAAATAAACATGAGCAACATAGCCCCCTAATAGAAACATAGTTACATCAAGGTCCTTCGAAATCATCTCTCCAACTTCGCTCTTCGCATTTCGACATTCTTCCATGTCCCCGGTGAAGAAATTAAAGTTACACAAACCTTGAAGGTTTCGAAGAGCCGTATGAGTCGTCCACCCCGAACGGTGGGGATCTAAAACAGCTAACACATTATGGTCTGGGACACACTCCTTGTAAGACAGGATGTCAAGCCGTAGCTTCGTCTCTCGATGTCGAGGAAGACCAAGAGCATGAAAGGAAAAAACATCACTATCGCTCCCACTAGCACTAAGTCAGACCGAGGTGTAGGGCGATGATCCATCAGACCGGGAGTCGTCGATTCGCGAGATCAAAACATCACTGGCTCGTAGACATTGGGTGCACCGATAGAGATAGAGTTGTGGTGCATTTATTCCGTATTCTGCCATCTCCACTATCGAGACGCCACCGTTGAAGATATACAATCTAATATAATATAAATCTAATCTACATATTAACTTAATTCGGGATTTTCCTCCATCTCGTGACGCGGAATTGGCCATCAGAGGCGAGAGAAATCGGTGAGAACACCGACGAAAGTTGCTCTCTTCTTTTTTCTAGCTGCCTCCTGATGCACTTTTACATGTGTTAAGAGGCATTTTTAGAATTTTCAGTATTCATTGCATTCGGCAATTTGCACATGATCTGTTGGGGGTAATGGCAAAGACTTGGACCAGCTCGTGAACCAGGCTTCTCTCTAGTCCAGGCCATCCATCCGAGATAATCCATGGATCTGAATGGGCCTCCGAGAACAGCACAGGCCCATATCTCAGAAAACAGCAGGATACGGGGGCACAGCGACGCACTGACGGACCCATCAGTGAGGGTCCTAAAAAGCTAAAAGGAACACCTTATCAGTACTTCAAGTGAACATAACTTATCTACACCATGGCTCCTTTTACTTTAGACACTACATCACTATCCTTTTCATCGTGACAAGAAAATAGCAAGTTTACTCGGATCACAGTCGGAGTCAAAAAATGGTGCAAGTGCAACACAAGGTCGAAATATTGATGTTATGTGCAAAGAAATATTAACCCATAGTGCTGTGCGTAGCGAACTGCGGTTCCCCAAAACAAGATTAAGGTTTCTAAAGTAAAGAAAAGAAAGTTAAGCTGGACTAGCGCCTCGGCCCGAAACAACTGTCATACATGCTTTGAGTGTAGCTCTGTGCTAGTGCATGACTGCACGAGGGACTCGTTGTGAGGACAAGTGTCATCGAGAGTTGCCATCCGATCTCCACATCTCAATCAGTGCAACAGTTGTTCAACCATGGTTTCACGACGCGTGGGAACCTTCGTTCCAGCAAGCGGCCGGCCGGCGACGGGTGTGCGACGGGCGTGAAGACACGGGCGCAGGCACACGTTGGCCGGCGACGCGGGGAGCAAAAGAGGGCGCCCTGGCGCGAGCATCCGTGCTCCTTCCTCCTGCGCGCGTCACACCCACCCAACGATCCATTACCTTGATACGCTTGGCCAAATGGTCAGTCCATCGTTCGATCTCACCCCAGACCACACGGCTTTTGCACGCGAACTCGCCACTCCTGCTCTTCTCGCGATCTTATCACACCCTCTTCTTATCACTCCCGATCGACGAGCATACGTGCGAGAGGTTGGGCCGGGGGAAAAGGCAGTCGAGCTAAAATAGCTGGTGGGGTGACGAGAGAAAAAAAGCAAAGATTACCTTAAAAACAAAAGCTGGGGCGTGGAAACGAGGCGAGATCCGGATGCCGTCTCAAATCTTTGCCTTTTTACGTGATGGTTCTAATCGAGCAGAAAGGCTACTGGTGGCCTGCCTATCCGGAGGTTACATGTGAAAGAAGAAGGAAGAAAACGCAGCTTTCATGGCTGGTCCAAAAGCTTTCTCGCGCGCGTCGATCTGCCTGTCCGAGGGAACACCCCATGTGTACGCCTCCATACGTGATCCCTGCCTTTTTGCAAAGGCAGCAGAGCTTCGCTGGTTTTGGTTAAGTGTTTGCTGGTCAATAGAATTTCTTCAGAAAAATTCCCGTCAAAAGAATTTCTTCAGAAAAAGAGGCTGGCTAGCCGTGGACTGTGGAATTTGATCTCATGGTTTCTTTTCAACACTGCGTTTCTTCTTATCCACAAGTTAAAAAGAGTGGTTTCTGGTGCTTCCTCGACTGAGCTAAGCAGAGTGCCAGGGTCAACACTCTTTGTACACACAAAATGGTAGGTTAAATATGTAGCAGATAAGACGAATGCCGTGTGGAATTGTGTTACGAACATCGGGGCGATTTTTTTTAATCCTAAAGGCCCATCAGGAGTGCTTTCAGCAGGTTGCTTTCAAGATGGTAGATTACTTTAGAATTTTCAAGGATGGAGGGCCTGGAGACAGGAGCTGAGAGAGTTAATATTTGTCGAAATTGTAAAGGACATAAACTTGCGCATATTTCTTTGGCTGGTTTGCATTTTATCTCAGGAATGGTTTTGAATAAAAGAAATGCTACGTTCAGCTTCACCTCTAGGTTTGCTTTGCCATTAATGCTCTTTAGCTTATGGGATCTCATTCCCACTGATACCAATTATTCAGCACTGACTACGCGGAATCCCTTTCAGACAATGATGTAATTATTTTACACCTATGTTACTTATTCTGCATTAAATAATCATTTGAGAGAAAATAATGAATTTTTCTATCTAATAAAGAAGACAACCATTCCTTGGACTAACTAAAAGTGAAACACAGCCAATGCTGAGAGCCAATCATAGTATTAAAGACTCGCAATAATCCCAAAGTGCAGCAACTATTGATCAAATAACTTGTGGTATCCCTTGTCTCACACTTTATTTCATCAGTCCTTTCCGGATGTTTCCTTTGGTATTCCATTTCAATCAGTACTTACCAGCCTCCTAATTGGGTCCCTGATTCGTCCCGGCGGCGCGCTCCTACTCGACCATGATGCAAAACAAATGTGATTAATGCACCAGATTAAGCCACCTCCTGGCTCAAATCATAGATTTGCTATTTCTCAATCGACCAATTACATACTATTAAATTTATAGTTGTAAAAAGAAGAAATTATACAACTGCCCAGTTGCACATCTCTAGACCTAAAGTTACACGCAATTTCTAAAAGTGCAACTATCTAGTTAATAAAGAATCAGAATTCAAGATCATCAATTTAGAAATAATTATTTCTCAGTCGACTTGAAAATAGACACTCTATAATTGGTAGCTTGGTCGAGCATATAAGGGGAGAAGATCAGCAATGAGCTAATTAAGCAACGATTGTAAAAGGCAAACGCAAAAGGTTTTCCATTCATTCGGTAGCTTTGAAACAACGCATTTTTCTTTCTGATATCATGCAAGCACTAGCCAAGTCTCTAGTATTGTTAACAACCTATATTATTCCAACTAATTAACGCTATCCACTAGCTGTCGTCATGGATATCGATGGTGATGTACGAAGTTTTAGATGCTGTCGTGGTGTATATATATATGAGTGAGTATATTTTTAATGGTGCCACTGTTGATCGTTACTTGGTTAGTATGTGTGACGGGATACTCATGATCGACATGCCGACAATATGGTCACTCACTTGGTTAGTTTGTATGTTCTTTTGATCTTTTCCTGTAGAAAATTGCTAGCTAGCACGCGGGCACTAAGTTCCTTTTTCGTCTTCATTGAGGTGTTGGAGGCAATGCATGCCATCGATCTATCGTTGCTAGATTCGTTCACTGATAGAATCGTGACCAATGCTGTTAAAATGGACCAAATAATTTCCGACCAGTTAGGTCTTTTTTTTTCTCTATATATAGTGATTTCGTTGGCTCGCATGTTTTTGATAGTGTTGGATTGGATCCGTCCTTTTATGTCTGTACTATTGCGAATACGATAATGGACTAGCCGGCGGATACAGATAAGGATATTTACGTAATACTGTTTTGAGGTTGCGCAAATTGTCTTGCAGAGGCCACAATTTTCTTGTTTAGAATCCAAACTAGACATCCCGCAAATAAAGAAGAAAAAGGATGGGTAGAAGTAGAATCCAAACTAGGCAATAAATATAAGTTGTGGGTAGAAGTAGAAAATAAAGCATGCATGTGGAAATTGAGTAATTGTACATTAAAACATGCTAAAGGATTAAAATATGCACGGCCAAAAAGTGCATCAGCGAGAATTCGTTCAGTGGTCTATATAATTCTATCAAAATTCTTATCATTGTCATTTTTTTGTCGTTCACTAGATTTACTGATTCTATGTCACTTCATATGTCGGAAACATGAAGAACATTAATTGATGAACACCGTAAGAAATAAACAAGTTCATTATTTCCGTTGGCTCTAAGGGCACTCCCAATGCATTGTATCTTAAGTTGTATCTTATTGCATTAGATACAACCTGCTCAATAGGTTGTATCTTAGTGTTGTATCTAAAAGAGCTCTCATTTAATATTTTTTGTGAGAGAAAAATCATAAGATGTCTTGGATTTGGTGCTAAGATCCATATCTAGATTAAGATATGGTTACTCTTTTTTTTCTCATTAAATAAGGTGCCACATCAGATTTTTGCTTAGGTGGCATGATTTAGATATAGTACATGGTAGAGCATTGGGACTGCCCTAAATGCACAGTTGAGGGAGAGTTGGAGGGGTTTGTATTCCTAAAATTATCCATCATCTATTCAGGTCTGATTCGTATTCGTGCTAGTATTTGTATCCAAAACTATTGGCAACCACATTTGATTCGGAGGTTTTGATTTCCTTGTGTGGTAAAAAGATGGAAACAAGTAGGGTAGAGTCACCCCTATGTATATTGTAAATCGCTCACGTCCAGTACTTGTACTAATTTTGTAGAGTTCGTCAAATATTTCTAAACCGAGAGTCAATTTTTGAATACGCAAATATATTTAATCTGGCTGGAAAAACATAGATATATGCAAAATGAAAATTGTGAAAAGTTAACGGCGACGGATGAACATACTTTTCGAACTTACCACAGCTTTTCATAAAGTAGACGATAACACCATGATTAGGCAATGATCTATAGATGTCACGTGCTGTACATGGCAGCGTACGTGTAACTATACGGTACGTGCACGCAACGACCCGACACCAACACTAGAAAGAAGTGATCGACGCAAGTACACATCACGAAGCATGGCGAAAACCTTTTTTTTCCTAATCGTTTCAAGCATCTGGAAAGAACCAATTGTCGCACATGCTAGAATATTACTCGGTTAGCTGGATCGATCGACGTGTGATGGACCGTGTCCGTCGCACCTTCAGCTTTCTTTAGCTTCCGTTCGGCAGCTGAAGATGACACACTCGAAAGCAGTGACGAAGCCAGCAATCTAGCGAGGTTTGGTGCACGCTATATCTGTCAGTATATACTATATTTTAAGTGTCAATACTTAACTTTTAGATTTCAGTTGTATTTATTAAATATAAACTTTATTCCACCTCAAAATTATTCCGGTCTCCGCCACCGTCAAAAGTGCATGCAACACAAACAGTTTACTTCCATTATTACTAGCTGGGCCATTATTCATGCAACTTTCGAAGTATGCATCAGTCTATCCATATCGGATCATTACACATGTGTAGACTGTGCTGGCCACTTTAGCACACGTACATACGTGTAACGAGTCGTGCAGCGGAAGCTTGATCTAAAGTTGCACGCATCGGTATCTGTCGTGTGACGCATCGACGAAGTGCGCATGAAACCCGGTAAGCTCGAGACGTGTACGTGCTAGTGTCACAGGTAGCTGTAGCATATGCGTTAGCTGCATGCCGTACGACTGTGTCGCGCGCTGACGTGGCACGTCGCCTAGCCGCGAGACAGCGCCAGGACCCGCCACGTAGGCGCGCGTAGGGCGTGGCCCCACGCGTCAGAGGCTAGAGAGGCTTTCCAAATGCTGCCCACGTTGCGGCGCCCAATGGGAGGCTCCCACAAGTGTGTGCTGGACTGCAGTTGCACCCGCGCCATCGATGCCCAGCATCTCGCGGCCATTACTTCGTGATTAAGCTAAAACGCGTACGTGGCCCCCTCCGCCCCCTCACGTCGCACCAACCCGGCAACCCCAAAAGAGGTCGCCACGTAAGCCCTTACGCGAACGCCCGCGCGACCCGCCATATCCGCCGTCCACTCCCCCACTAGACTCATCCAGCACTGTCGATACCGCAGGTATGAGTATACGGATATAGGGCGTGATTGGTTTATGCTAAATTTTAGTATTGCTAATATTTGGCAAACCAATATTTGGCAAAATCAAAAGTTACTAAACATTAGTAACTTTTTTAGATGTTGGTAAGAATCAATTAGTATCCAACTAATTACTAGCCAATTTTTTAGACTTACCAACAATTGACATTGGAAAAAATTGGTAGCAAACCAATCACGCCCATACTGCCCCCGCCGTAGAATCTTTCCCCGCGCCACGGCTAAAGCGACGGGGAAGAAGAAACCCCACGTATGTGCGGGGCCCACCGCGCGAGGGCTCAGCCGCCCAGCCCGGCCGGCGCCGGTCTATAAATAGCGCCAGTTTCCTCATCGCTTCTTCCCTTTTCCCCGATCCCTCTCTACAGCCCTCTAGTTTTCCGGAATTAATCACTGTTACGTCCTTCTTTTGGGGTTAATTATTGTTGTTGGGGAAGAGGAAAAATGCTGTCTCTGCAGGAGCTGAGTGACCTTGACATGGACGTTATGACGTCCGGGTTCGGGTTCACGCCGTGGGGACCCGACACGTGCCCCACCCTGGAGCAGCTGATGACGGCGCCGTCCGGATCCTCGTCCGACGAGTACGCGGCGCCGTGCAGGTCGACGGCGGAGGGGGAGGACGAAGAGGAGGAGCGGCGGCGGCGGCAGCGGCGGAAGATATCGAACCGGCTGTCAGCGCAGCGGTCGCGGGCGCGGAAGCAACAGCGGCTGGAGGAGCTCCGTGGCACGGCCGCGCGCCTCCGCGCCGAGAACCGGGAGCTGGCGGCCAGGCTGCACGCCGTGGTGCGGCACGGGCTCGCCGGGCGCAGCCAGAACGCGCGGCTCCGCGCCGAGGCCGCCGCGCTCTCCCGCAGGCTCCGCGAGGCGCGCCGGCTCCTCGCGCTGCAGCAGCTCCTGCGGTATCCGCGGCCGAGCGGTGGCAGCGGCGGGCCGACCGGAGGGGCCGCCTTCGCACCGGCGGCGGCACCCCTGGGGCAGGCGTCGCTGATGACATAGGAAGGAGGACGTACTCATGACCACGAAACCACTCCGCATGGTGAAGTTTTGGAACGGCCGGCGACGTGAGTGAACGGGAACACGAGTGCTCTAAGCTGCATGCTAGTAATACTACTACTACTAAAAGCTAGCTAGGGCCGGTCTCGTGTTGACGTGTAAATTGCATATATAATTAAGTACATGCATGGAGTCTGATGTAAATTACTGAAATCAAAATTAGTTACCGCTTTGGACGCCGTACATTAAGAGTCGGGTAAATTCACCACGCGTATCTGCAGATTAACTGACAAAACGGTCTTACACATGTACAGGTTGACTCGGTCTCTCTGTTTTTACTCTGCGAGGTGGAATGCATGCATGCATTATTTAACGTTGACTAAGTTCTTGACGGTGTCACGGTGGCGAAGGTATACATTATTTAACGGGACTAACGCCGTGTCCTGTCGTGTGCGCTTGGACAAACGGAAAGCTGTAAATCTTCTTTTGGCGTGGGCACTGTAATGTGATCCAACGTCCGGCAACTTTAGCAGTTCCCATGCTTTTCGCCCCAAAAAACAGGTATGTACTGTAGAGATTGATCACTGGCTCACTAGTGCATGGAAAGCTAGGCAGACACATTCAGTAGTCGACTGATTAACAGGTCGGCGCAGCAGCTTTCCTTGAATCGATTAACAAGAGCAAGAGCTAGACTAGAAGAAAACAGCAATCGATCGAGACTCGATTGATCTGGAGACTCTGAGTAACCAGGGCTCGTCTCTAGTACTGAACTAAATTGGGATCTGCAGCATGTAGAAGAACTCCAACATGCATGCATAAAGGCCCAATTTGGAACAGGAGATTCGTCTTTCTACGTTCTTGCTAGAATTGAAATGCTCCGTGTTTCAAACTGGACCTAAAAGAAACTTCTTAGGTCCCATTTGAAACATAGGAATTTTGTAAATTTTTTGTAGAAATATCATCGAAACTAGTTCAATTGCCGCATTCCAAACGGCCTAAATGAAACTCTGCTGCCAAAGAAGGAACACCAATCGGCCTTGGATCGCCCTACCTTCAGGAAGACCCGAAAACGAACTGATACTATTAGTCCATATTCAATGTATAAGGATTTGTTTGGAACGTCGAAATCTATAAACGTGTGATTTTGATGTCACGTCAAGCACATGAACTATATAACATAGTTGTTTGGGTGCTCTGCAGGAGTATTGCTAAAATACGTGTTTGATTTCAGAGAAAAGGGGAGAGAAAGAATGATATCATCTTGAACTTCCCAAAGGAATTTAATACGATGTTTGAGCCTATATTTAGGACCTCTTTGGTTCAAAGAAATTCCAAAAAAACTCTTTTAATTATTAGGAATTATTTCTATAGAGATTGTTTGATATGTAAGGTTAGGAACCATATGAAATTTTTTTATGGGCCACTTTGCACACAATCCAAAGGAAAATTTCCACCTCTTGAAAAATATCCGGCCCTAAACATAGGCTCATACATCGTGTTAAATTCCTATGTTTAAAGTGGCCTATTAAAAAGAATTCATATGGCTTCTAATCCTACAAATCAACAATCTTTATAGGAAAAAAATCTTAACAAATGAATAGTTGAAATCCTCTGAAAGTCCTTTGTTTCAAACATGCCAAAAAGTTTCTTCAAGATTCCTTTGTTGCAAGCAAGCCAAAATGTTTCTTTCTTTGAAAAGAAATTCAGGCACGCTGCGGTGGACGGTGGCCTTGCCGAGTTGCCGGTGCTGGCAGCCGTGCCTCGTCGCTGACTGCATAGTAACGGCGCGCGCGGTTGCTATGCGCCTATGCAGGGTGGTACGGTTCTAGCGGAACGGAGACGAGCGCGCGCGCGGGCGCAGACGGGCTGCCGTGCCGAGGACACGACATGAGATTGGCAGGAGGCCGTTTGGGAGACGCGGGGCCGCGAGGCGCGCTACGAGATCCGCCGGGAGAAGCCTACATACCTGCCGCGGCACAGTTGGCCCAAAGGGTCAGCAAGGATCGGCCTTCCGCGGAAAGGCTCTAGCAGCGCTGCCAGAGCTGGATAACGGGCCAACACTCGGTCAAGTACATTCCATATACTGTGAGCTCGACAGGCCAAGCCGGGCAGGAGAGACGGCCTCTGGACACGGGTTTATCTCACTCCACATAGCGCACGAAAGTGTTCGATGAAGCATCATTTGTTTCTTTTCCATGTATCATGTACGAAATATTAGTTTTCAAAAAATATCTAGAAAATATCAGAACCAAATGCCCAATTTTATCAGCTCTCCATTAAAACCCCTTACATGCAACTTACCTTCCATGCCAGACAGTGAACATAAGAATACTATACTATCTAAATGCAGTGTGTAATGAACATAAACGCTACGTAGGGCCTGTTTGGTTGGGCTGTGGCTGTTGTCAAAGCTGTTGTTGGCTGGCTGTCTGGAAAAGCTGCTGTGACTGTGAGAAAGTGAACATATGGCTTTTGGTTGATCCAAATCATCTACATCATTTTAGAAAATGAGCACTGAAACTTCAACACATTGCAAAAAGCTGGCAGAAGGTAGCTTTTTCAAACAGCTGAATTTACACTGCAAAGTCCACAGCTACCGTTAGCAAAAGCTGCTAAAAAACTGGCCGTTTGGTTGGGCTACAGCTTTTTCCAGTGAAAAGCAGCTGAAAAGCCCAACCAAACACTCCCGTAATCAACTGTACTACTAGCTAAATGCAACGAGTAACTCAAAAGATAAGAACAGCGGTTTTCCAGCAACACTATTCCAACCAAAAACTATAGAAAAGAAAGGTGCTCAATACTTCAATCGTTGAATTCATCATACAACAGCCTGATAGACAACTTTGGAGCGCTAGGATCTGCACTCTGCAGTGCAAAATCCACTATGCAACAGCGTGCTAGAACAGACCTGCAACCAAAAGCTGGAACCGCAAACAGCAGGAACACCATTTCTGAAAAACACGAGAGCGATTGCACATACTGTACAGCAACGGCAAGAGGACTAACACGAGAAGGAACATACCAGCAAGCAGTAAGCATACAATACTGTCGTAGAATTGCTAGACATCTAACAGACAATCCAAACGATCACATTTTCTTACAAAAACAAGGAACTCTGCAAGTAAGGGTTAGGGGGTGTTTGGTTAGGCTTTTCAGTAGCTTTTCACTAGAAAAAACTGTAGCCCAACTAAACGGCCAGCTTTTCAGCAGCTTTTGCCAACGGTAACTGTGGGCTTTGCAGTGCAAATTCAGCTGTTTGAAAAAACTGCCTTTTGCCAGCCTTTTGTAATGTGCTGATGTTTCAGTGCTCATTTTTCAAAATGTTGTAGATGGTTTGGATCAACCAAAAGCCATATGTTCACTTTCCCACAGCCACATCAGCTTTTCTAGACAGTCAACCAACAGCAGCTTTGTCAATAGTCACGGCTCAACCAAACACGCCCTTATAACTTCTTGTAGCAAATTAATATGGTTATCCGATCTGCCTTTAGCTTTATTTCGCCCTGTAAATTTTATACTTCATACATAATAACCATAGAGAAAACAACATTATTGAGTTCTTGACCGTCAAACATGGCATCCACTCAATTAGAAAAGTATAGTAAAATTGCCGGCTTTTGCAAACTAGTCGGAACCTCGTTTGTTGTCAGGAGGCGCAAATTAACCACATGGGTTGAGATTTTCATATACAAACACAATATCATCGTCTATACAACATTGTAGGTTCCAAATATAGACTGAAAATGCCATTATGGAGTACTTCTCTAGTTGAAAGAAGGGTAAAATCAGATCCATCTCAGTCCATATCGTGCATTCATATTAGATAAGAAGTGAAGGGAACAAAACATCCTAAACAGGCAAAGGAAAAAATAGCATAGATGATGGTACATATTGAGTACTCAAAGGTAGATAAAAAATATTAAGAAGTTAGATGAAATCCTGATAGAGTTAGAAGCTTGAAGAGCACCAGAATCATGCACTTCCCGTAAAATTGAGTTTTGTGCCTTAGTAGCTAGCTTAGCATCCCTTTTATGAAGAAGCATCTTCCTCAAATCATTACAAATACAGAAGTGACCTTTTACTTATAAAATGAATGGAAGTCCTATTAGAAATTTAGAATCAATATAAAGCAACCGACTACAGATATTGAAGAAATAGGCAAAAAAATAAAAATAGACATAGTGTTAAGCATTGTAAAAAAAATCACAATCATACACAAACCATTTGCATGTTTTCTATGAGGCCGATCACAATTCCAATATTTATAATTTGCATTAAAAAATAATACAAAGTTACAGCTAAGCATAAATTGACCAGATTCAGTGAAAAAACAGGACATCAGTCAAATTATGGTAACTTAAACCAATATGTTTTCATGAAAAAGAGATTATGAAAGCAACTGAATCCTTGTCTACTGACTTTCCCGCCTCTCCTGCAAGTTGCTACTCTCCATATTTTTTCCCCTAACTATAAAGTAAACGAATTCAAAAAACGTTGCTGCAAAGTTGTGGTTCTTGTGTCTGAAACCCCATGACTTTGCCACACGCAGGCATGGAGTAAATGTATAAAGGGACCTCCGCAAACCTCAGTGGACAATGCACAGTTTTTCCTTTTCAATTTTCTGACCTCGGGACCATGTTGAAAGGAACGTTTTAAAAGAGAGAGTAAGACAAGCCCTATACGGTTATAACTAGCAGCTGAATCTCACACTAGGATGTGAACTGTATCAAGTAAACTAAAATGGAGGAACTAACTATACTCTGACACATTACTCCTATCTTTGGTATTCACTATTGTAGAACAATGCATCCACGCCACTACAGAGTACTGATTGTAACATCCCATTCGATATATGATATGTAGTGCTTTTGTTATGGATTCTTAAAAGCTTTAGTGCACAAGATGGATAACAAGTTGCCATCCCAAGAGCCTCTGTCGTACTAGTGTGAAGCTTACCCAATCATCAAACCAAAACTGAGACATTTCACAAATCCAATGCTGACATGAGAAGTTAAGCTCTATTTGACATCATAGACAACGAGAGATACAAGAAAACAGACAATTTGCTAGAGGTATCATAGTATCATAGACAATAAGAGATACAACCAACAAAATCAGTGGACCAACCAGAAAGCCTGATGATATTGATGGTATCAGCAATGTTACATCAATAAAAATTACCTGATGATATCGATGATATCAGCCATGTTACAACGATACGAATTCTTTAGAACGTACAACACATCTCCATACAAAATAATCCCACAAATATGCTTTTCCAAGGGCACAGCAAATCAACCACTCCCACAGTTGTGACACAATAAAACTTTGCAAGCAGGTTACCTCCTTTCAGCTCTTTTTTTCTATATGAATTTACAATTTCAGTATAATTTTACCTACAATTGTACATAAACAATGTGCTAAATAACGCGCCACACAGTCGCTACTCTGTTGAACGCATGTTCAAGCTGTAACCAAGGAATGAGTTCCATTCAACACATGCAAGCACAGTGTTATGCAGATTGTGGCGATAAGCATAGACTTATCACTCATATACCTCATGGCGCGCAGTCCGCTGTCAAACATCGTGTCCCCACTCTTCCTTGCCCCAGCATGCAGCTTCCACAGTACAAAATCAAGGAATGACCTGACCGTCTCAAATGTCACCCTCCCAGTAACATCAAGCACAAACTTCCTGTTGCTTGGAACTGCCAATGTGCTCGAGACTGTCTCCACCCACCCTTCGCCAACTCCACTGTTGCTACTGCCATTGCCATTACCGTTGTTATCCAATTTACCATTGGCATTGGACATAACGTGATGAGAGGTCTTCACCAAAGTCTCAACCGCCCCGTTGCATACTGAAACAAGCAATTCCTTGACCTTGGCGTCGTGGCTTGGATTGGTGAGCCCCTCGACGAGCTGCTTGTAGGTATTGATGTGTATGGTCTTCTCAACGAACACCCCAACGGCGGTTCCAACGAAGACCTCAACCCAGTTGCTAA
This sequence comes from Stipa capillata, assembly GCA_019208055.1. Classification (NCBI taxonomy): domain Eukaryota; kingdom Viridiplantae; phylum Streptophyta; class Magnoliopsida; order Poales; family Poaceae; genus Stipa; species Stipa capillata. The sequence goes on from JAGXJF010005380.1 coordinate 61,322, forward strand.
TCGCCTTCCGGCCCTTTCCAGTTGCAACGACGTCGACCCACTTCGACGGCGAGGAAGTCTCCCCGGGAGGCGATGGAACGGAGTAGAAGGCGGTTACGAGATGGCGGGCGAAGCTCCCGGTGACGGCCGACGCGAGGCGCTCCCCAGATTCGGAGAAGAGCTTGTCGACTACTCGATCAGAGAGGGCCACGTTTACCGCCGGACCCGGGCCCGGGGGTGGAGCCGACGCCGCGGAGTATCCCTGCCGTGACGGCCTCGGACAGCGCGGAGACGGTGGCGGAGACCTCGGGGGAGGCGGCGAGCTTGGCGAGCTGCGTGACGCTGCGGGGGAGCTCGTCCGAGTCGGAGCGGACGAAATCGGCGAGGTCAGAGGACACCAGAGCCGCAGCATCGGCGGACGAAGCAGCGGCGTCGACGAAGGCCGCGAAGGCCGAGGCGAGGCGGACGAGGCGGTGGCGCCGGGCGGCGACGGCCGGGTGGTGGTAGATCTTGTACGCCCCGACGGCAGCCCCGGCGGCGGCGGCGGCGATGAGGAGCAGCCGGCGGCGGCGGCGGGAGAAGGCGACGAGGCTATCCATAGAGGTTGCCGGTGGCCCGGTGGGGGTCGCCGGAGTTTAGGGTTCGGATGGGGATGCCACGTTGGTGCGGTGACGCCGGTGAGCGTAGCGTGCAGGACTGCAGGGAGGGTAGTTTTCGCTTCTATTTTTTTGGGGATGCGGAGTAGCCGATAAAGATGATGGGGTCTGTGGGGCCCGCTGCCGACTGGTTCTTCAGTTTTGTGCGCCGCACGAATTCCACGCATCGTCGAATCACACGGAATATCTGAAGCCCAGGACAGTGAATTTTAAGGATGGAATCATGCAATGGGCTGGGCAGTCTCGGCCTGCAACAGACTCTTAGGACATAGACCGACATGCAGTCCAATGTGTCATTAATTTTGGGCCGAAAAAGGGACATGCAGTCTGCCTGGTCCATCCCAGGTAGCACCACCGTTTGCTCATCATCTGGTGAGCGAGGAACAACTGAAAAAGAGGCAGGAAGAAAAGAAGGCTAACCCTGGCAGCCGCGAGAGAAAAAGAAGAAGAGCACCTCAGATCAACGTTTGCGTGTTCTTGGTGATGGCGTTTTTTCGTGTTCTTGGTCTTCTTCCACGACGATCCGGCAAGGAAGCAACGGTTTGGTATCCTGCCTTGTGAAGGGTTTGTTCCTAGCCACGGTGCGTTCAACAGTCTTAGGTTCCCATCTCTTGAGGTGAGCGGTTCATACGACTCTCCAAAACCTTTGAGATTTGTTTTGTGTAGGTTTGATCTTCCGTAGTTTTTTCACTGAAGGCATGGAAGAATGTCGAGATGCGAATGGCAGAGTTAGAGAAGACGATTTCAGATAACTTTGATGTAATTTTTGTTTTTATCAAGCAGCACCGTTGCTCGTGTTTATTTTAGTTTCTTTGATACGTTATACTATCTTTATTTAATCAATAAAGTTGGTACGTTACTAAAGGAAGATAATCTAATGAGTACTCATGTGTTTTTTTCTTATAGATCACTTAAATTCTAAGTATTTAAATATTTATCCGTCGGATCATACGTCCTCACCTTCGTACTTTATAATAAGATAATTGTGTGATTGAAAAATCTCTCAAATTGAAAAAAGACTTAAGTGTTTCTTAGCAATTTCCAAGAAAGATAGCACCACCCTTGTTTTTGTTGGAACAGCACCACCTCTCTCAAAATGAGAAGATCAGAAGAGATAGCACTAACACGATCCCAGATCACTGCCAATGGTCGCTCAACTTCAAATGTTTGGACTGAAATTGGTATGTTTGAGGATAATTGAAATTGGTAGTAAATCACCAAATGATACTTCAAAACACCAAGAAAAAAAAGAGGAGAATTAGATGCCTTTGGATGACAGTACGGTGGTCAAAGAAAAGGAAATACATGTTGCTTGCCCAAAAAATGGAACTTAAACCATGCAACTTCAAAGGGGGGCGATTTTGGAAGATGTTCCTACACGTTCCGCAATTTGCAAAAGGAACTTGCTGTTCGGCATGCACCTGCTATGAATGTCGCAGACGGCGTCGCAGCGCCCACCGGAGACCCAGCGGTGGGTGAGACGAGTCAGCAGTACCCATTTGCAGATATCTGTACGTCAATCATTCTAATGCAAGCAAAAACTAGACACCTTTGAATTATCAACCAAGGAGCCCACATTACTTTCAGCGTTCGGACTAAAACGGAAGACAAGCGAAGAACATATGAATTACTTCTGACATTCCAATCGTATTTACAAGCGCAAAATCCCAAAATTTATAGAGGGATCAGACCAGCGAAGACAATGACAGTATCACACGATCGCACACTGACACGCGAGCAGCAGCCGGCAGCTCAGCCCAAGGCCGCCACCTTCCTGTGGCAGTGAGACCTCCTCCCTCGGCGCCGCCGACGCAGCTCTGGCTCCTCGGGTAGTACAGCGCACCCACGCCGGCGCCTGCCCCGAACTCACACGGCGCATCCTCGTCGATCGGCGCCATGGACAGCCCCGCTGTGCTCTGGCTCCTGGCCACGGCCATGACCTGCATCTGCCGCTGCTCGGCGCGCCTCTGAGACGCCGCGCGTATGAGCTCCCGGAGGTCTTCCTCTCCCACCGTACCGGCGCCGCCCCAGTCGGAGCCGCAGCTGTGGCTCCTCGGCAGCGGCACGGGGACGAGCACCGGATAGGCACCGAACGCCGCGTCGGCCGGGACGTAGCGCGCGCACCCCGTGAGGCTCCGCACGTAGAAGTCCCGCGCGCGGCCGAGCGCCCGCGCCGGCGCCCGCCACAGCCACCTCAGCTTGCTCCCCGGGCTCATGCCACAAATCAGACCAGTCCCCCTGAAAGAAACGCTCCCCAAGCTAGCTAACAGAAAAAGATCACGCTATCACAGACGCTGTAATGGCAGACAAACAATGCTGGAGGATCAGGTGCGGAGTTCTTTTGGTTTAATAAGATGATGGATTGGATTGGATTGGGTCGCAGTTTGCAGTGGTTCTGGTGGCCTTCTTGTATCGATGGGAACCGGGGACCCGCGCGCGGGTTGGTGACGGGGAAGACGTCGGCGCCAGTGAGAAGTAGGAAGCTGCGCGCGGGTTTGGGTAGCTTGTGCCGCTGCTGTGCGCGCCCACCATGGTGCCATGTATTCCTGCGGCGACGTTGCCAACTCGGCACCTCGGCGCCGGTGGCGTACGTCTCGCGTTGGTGGTGTTTTCTTGCTTTCTAGATGGAGCGAGTCAAAACCGGATCGAGCGTGATGTGGCGGCATGTATCAGGTATTCAGGTCTGGTGTTGTTCGCTCTTCCATTCCGTGGTGTGAGCAACTGTGCTTTTCTGTATCTTAAAGGAAAAAAATGGATTGTGCCTTTTCTGGTAGAGTTTGACACGACTAGTTGGAGGATTGGACATACAGATTGCCATATCAGTTTATGAAAGTTTTTTTATGACCCGTTTGGCGTTTGGTGGCCATCACCACGACGGGTCCAGACCCAAGGCTCAGAGATAGCAGTTATACACTATTTAGCTCAAAATACTGAATTCCAAACAACCCAGTATCCTTTGGTCTAGCCCAGCCCTCATCCTTTGCTCTTTCCTGGATCCGTCACTGGCCATCGCCCTCGGTGCATAATGTGTACTAAGATATGATAGTAATGGACCGTCAACACTGATTTGTAGTGCCCGCGTTTCAGAAATACTCTTTGAGTATATTTGACGTAATCGTAAGTATATACTCGAACCTGTTCTTAGGAACTACATATTGGTAATTCTTTCATTTTGTGACCTACAGGTTTAAGAACTTATCTCAAAAAGAAATATTCACTGATTTAGACAGACAACTCAACGAACAAATTAAGTAGAAAGGTATCTAACGTTCACATCGAACATTACATAAATACATCAAGCTACTATCATGTCCATGAGACGACGAACATGCTGGATCTCTTTATCTTCCCCTTCTTCAACTTCATACTCTCAACTGTGTCTTGATTGTCGACAGCAGCAACAATAGGAAGTAGATTATCAATGAGCATATATTGATGTGTAAGACCTACGTTTTGGCAGAGATATCGTTCGTGCGAAGAAATCAGATGTGATATTTGCACCCAACTTGATCAGCTTGCTATGGATTTGTAGTGTAGGTGCAGCCGCAGTCACCCAAGATAGTTGATCCAATAAAATCCATCACAAGTAGATAAAATCCTATAAAGGACTCGCTATTGAAAATAAAACTGTACCTTTGATCTATGACGAAAAATATGTAATAGTAGAGAATTTCTCTAAAGATACTTTGGGAAATCAATAGATCCCTCACCCATTCACACCGGCGAGAGTGTTGAAAAATAGGAAAGAAGGACGGCAGAGAAAAGATGAAGGTTCTTCCTTCGACATTGATCACTTGCTCTGACGGCTAGAGTTCCTGTCGCAGCTCGGACGTATTCATTTCACACATCTCAATGTGACCGAAAGGGTTTCCAACTTAAAAAGACTTCGCGCTTTCTTATGGATGTGGTGAGACAAGAGCCATAATGTCTTTTTTAGCTGCTTATGTGTCCAATGCTCGATGCCACGTGTGCATCTATCTGACAACGACCCACCGTGCATGTGGTATCTGACGTGTTTAAACATTATGACATGACGGTAAGGCGTACTAAGGACTGAGATATGCATCCAAGTTGGCATGGCTGGTCAAGAATACATCGAGTGATACCAGGTGTCATAATGCTTGCATCCAAACAAAAATGGATGGTACAAACGATCATGAAAATGTCCGAGGTTTTTTGGTAACATCGACAGAAATCAATCTACCGTGTCATAAGTTCTTAAAACTTTGTTTTTCTCTTGATATGCATCTCGATTTTAGGTGTGCCTTTGTAGGATGATGGACTATCTCACACCCTATGTAACTTTTTTTTTGGAGCTTTTCTGATTATTTGCATGTTAGAAGCATGGTATATGGCATCTAATGGATGATATCACTTGATATATTCTCACGTATGGACGAGTTCCAAAGACTAATCCCATGCTACTGTTGTTACAAGAGCTCTCAGATCGTAGTTCTGTGCTTCTGTGCAGAACTAACACGTTGTTAGTTGAGTAGTCACGTGAAATGCACTCCAAACGTTTTTTTTATTCAATCATGCGTATCACGACGCAGCGCGATGGTTCACCAGCTTTAGTAAAACAAAACCAGAGAAAACAAACCGATCTCAAAAGACGTCGTTTTGGTAGGAGAAATCGTGCTGGAAAAAAGCGCGATTCTCTTCTCTTTGTTTACCAGTCTTCAAAGAGACGTGGTTTTGGTAGGAGAATACCTGCTATAATTAAAGAAGTGTCATTCTTCATCCAAGTTTAGCACGCACCAACTCATCCAATCATGATGCAAAGACCACGCTTAAACTAAAGAACGATTCGAGCTCGCAAGCCCCGGAGCGCGCGCGTTAGTAATGATATTTCAACAACGTACGCGCATCCGGTGACCGGTGCGACGTCTCAGTCAGTTTGGTCAGTGCCGTGCCCGTGCCCGGAATTTTTGACTTTTTAGCCCTCCCACTTACTGCAATGACATAAATAGTTCTCTTTTAAATAATTTTTTTTCTCGCGACATCACTGACAGACAACACATGTCACGTGTCACTTCGTGAGCCCGTGACAGGCCCTATCGCGCATCGAGGCCGGTTGTGGATCATGCACGCTCGGCTGCGACAGACCGGCTATCGCGCGGATGGGTCGTGATAGCAGCCTGACATGCTTGGACAGTGCGATAGGACGTTGTCGTGCCGCGACATGTGCACCGCGTGGCCGACCTGCCGATTGGGCCTCCTATCACGGCTAGGCAGCGCGATAGCTAGCGGGGCCTATGACGCGACCCGACAGATGCAGGCACTGTCGCCACTACTGCCGACATGGGGCTATCACGCATGGGGAGCGCGATAGGAGGCCTTCGCGACTCTTTTTAAGGGTGTCATAGTCCAACCCCACATGTCCTTCCCCCATATGGACGCTGCCCCTCCCTCTCTCACTTCCCATGCAGAGAAGAAGAAACCGAGAAGAGGAGAAGAGGAGAAGAAGAGCAGAAGGAGGCCAAACCAACGGCTACAACAATTGAAGAAATTGTAGATAAAGTCACAATCTGCAAGTGGAAGTAAAATTATTTGCATGCAAGATGATGATTAGTTATTTTATTAGCCTAAAATTAATGAAATAACTATATTACACATGTTAGTTGAACTATAGGGCACTATTATTTTATGTGGTATATAATATATGAACAGTTGTAGTTAATGATTTTATTAGCTATTAATTAGTATAACATAAGTGAAATCACCATATTAGTAATATTAAAATGATAAATATAATGTTAAAATTTTAGAAAATAAAATATTATACAAAACAATAACATAGGCGCGATGAAATATCTAGATAATATGTACCAAATAATTATGTGTGAAAATATTATTAAATATAGTAAAATAAATATTACAGAAATATCTAGAAAATATTTATAAATATCTAAAATTGGAAAATGAATAAAAAATTATATAAGTGCATAAAAAATGTATATAAGATGTACAAACTATTATGTGTTTAAAATTTATTAAAGAATTAGTGGAATTCAGAATTATGAAGAATGTGTTATTAAAGATATGTTTCATATGAAAATATTATTAAAGATTTAGTTAAATAGAAAATTATAGAAATATATAGATAATATGTTCAAATTCCAAAAATTGGAAAATGCATCAAAACTTACACGGGTGCATGAAAAATATGTAGATAATAAGTACCAATTTATTAAGAGTGTAAAAATTGTTAAAGAGTTAGTGGAATTAATAATTTACAAAGAACGTTAAAAAAAATCTGTTTTGCATGTAGGAAGGTACGATGAATGATTTGTTAGTTTTCTACGGTGGAAAATAATACACGACGGGTCTTCCGGGCTCAATGTGTCACAATGCCAATACAAGGTTGCGCGGATAGAAGGGCTGGAGGAGATTAGCCTGTTGGACCCGAGGAGGAGCAAACGCCATAAGTTCGATCAAGAGATAGCGCCCAAAAAGCTTGAATTGAGGTAGTAACATATATGAGTCTGGATGAAGGGTCATCGGACCCCTTCTAGGGGCTACAAAAAGTGACCGATAATGTATCATGGGTTTGGTACATGTGGCTTGTAAGCACTCCTAGGGCCGCGATGTATGGTCGGCTAATGGTGTATGTTCAATTTGGTGAAAGCACGTGGTTGTTGACTAGGCTGTAGTGCAGTTAAAGACGTATAAGTTGTTGCCACGGAAGGAGTAACTTAAATAGTGGCGGCGACGAAGGGCAATCCAAAGCAGGTTGAAGATCAGTTTGTCACAAATGAAAATGTTGGTCCATTTTGATCCACTCATGTCGACTATTATGAACTCATACTAAGCATGTCAAACGAGTTGGATTCTGATGAAGAAGGTGATGCAGAATTTGATGATATTAAAGAGGGTGGGGGCGAGGTTGTAGGCGGTGGTCCGTCTCAGACTACCGTTGCAGAAGAAATGGATGAACTAAGTGTACGGCGCCTAGTCATCTCACAGGACGACAACTCGCACTAGGCTCGCACTAGGGCTTTGATGACAACACTCATGGTCGGACAACATTTTCATGGTCGGACAACATTTTCCAAGCAAACATGCCACACAGATGTCCATTAGGAAGCTTGTCATCGCCATCAACCATCAGTACAGGGCAAAAAGGTCTAACCCAACATGTTTGAAGGTTGTATACATACATCCGGATTGTACATGAAGAGTATGTGCAACCCGAGGTCCAGGGATTTGTGATGATTTTGAGATAACGGTGTTGGTAGACCACGCATGTGAGCTATCAAAGCACTTGACAGAGCACCGCAACGTGAGTGCACATATGTGGAAGAGAAAGTATGCCACCTAGTATCAACGGATACGTTTGTGGGGCCAAAGGTATTGATGTCGGGTGTGGCTGATGAAGTTGGTTTCCTGGTCAGCCACAACAAGGTCAGACAACGATCACACATTCGAGGAGTACCTACAATGGTACGTGCCGAGGACGCTCACTAGGCTTACTTGTACTCCACCAGAAAGACCGATAATTGTCACACATTCTAAGTAACTACAGATGGGAACAGATCGGACGACACGGTAATAGTTTTTCATTCTTTATTACGAATGTCATATGTTCAGTACATGACAAATATTTTTCATGCAGTTTGATAGGGCCTTACGCATCTAATATACTGCTGTCTTTGTCCTTCATACCGATTGTCATATCGACCCGTCTCTCATGTGGAAGCTAAAGGAAGTGTACAAAGATGCCAAGCGAATTCTAAAGAATTTGAGATGTAGTTGCACGGATGACAAAATACCGGGTGCTTTCAACATGCCAGGGCGGAGGTTGGCACAACCAAATGAGGCACGCGCTTCACGTACCACTTCGGGACATCGAGATGTATGTCATTTGAAATGTGCGAGGTTAACTTAAGCTATAAATACTCTATGTATGATATTTACTTAATCGTGTTGCCGACCTTTGTAGCCTTCGGCGTGTGTGCCACATTGTTCGTGCGGAACCCGTCTAGACAAGCTGATAGAGGACTGCAGGGGATGCATGATGTCACACTTCGGTTTTTCAAACCTTGTAAATCATGGTATTGCATTAAGCTGACCAAATCTAAATCATGCATGACGCCCCACATGGAATAATATTTGTAAAAATCCCAACAAACTTCCCCAAGATTAATTGTAACTGTACTAGACCAAATGTGCAAAATATGAGGACCTTCAATTCAAAACTATTAAAATAATTCAAAGACCGTCTCAAACTATTTTTAAAAAATTTAGCAAAACCCTAGAAACCACTATCTGCTAGGTAGCTGTTTTGCTGCACCAATAAATGCAAAATCCATATCATGTATGGATTTCTGCCACCATAAATTCCCGAACAATTCCTGAAGATTCTTGGTAAGACTCCTCAACCAACCACTTACATATCTGACCTACTCCTGCAGTAAAAGCCTTATATCTTCTTTCTGCAAATCTTGCTCCAAAAATCAAATGGGAGTCTCTGATGTTCCACGTGCTACCTACGATGCTCACTTCTACCATAACAGGCCACCTCCTCCCCTGCAACAATATTCAGTGCCTAATTCTACTACTGCCACAGCATAGCTTGCCATTGATTCCATAAATTCGTGGTGAACAGTGAACAGTGTAGTGAATAGTGCCATGAACAGTGCTGTGAACCTCCTCCCCGGTGAATAGTATCTGTGAACAGTACCCCCACAACACAGTACCCCCCCATCTATAGTACCATATACAGTGCCCCAACCTTGCTGCAGTTTTACCTTCAACAGTAAGCGGTGCCCAACTCTACTGCAGCCCACTCTCAACAGTAAGCGGTGCCCAACTCTACTGCAGCCCACCCTCAATAGTGAGCGGTGCCCAGCTGCAACTTCACAGCACGTGTGAGCTAATTAACTCCCCTACCTTTTCTCCTCTATTTAAGCCAAGCATTTCCTCTCCCTCCTAATTCCCAACCAGCCCGAGCTCATTTTCTCCACCTGTTCTTCACATACTAGCCTCCCTTCTTCCTCACAAAAAAATTAGCTCCCCTCTGTACAGGTTTTCCCAAGGCCGAGCTCTACCTGTTTTCTTCTCCCAAGCTACAAGTTGAAGCAAGTTGCCACGAGCTCTCTCCTATTCTTTATCCTCTCCCTCGCCCCTACTCAAGCTACATTTTCCTCTCACCCAGTTTCCTCTCATGGCAGAACCTCAGAAGTCTATGTCTTCTCCGTTGTAACTCCGATCGAATAAACTCTTTCTCTGATGATCTCATAAATTCCAGAACTAACCATTATAGTAATTTTAATAATTTTTGAAACATTTGGAATTTCAATTTTGAAAATATTTCGAATATGAATGCTAAGTTGATACATCTTATTAGTCCTGAACAAATCAATTCTTTTACCTAAAAATCCTCAAATAACTAATAGATGAATCTAGCATGGTAGGCTCAGTGACACTTTAAAACTCTGATTCCCCTAGGTAAAGCTAACAGAAATCATGACGCGCTTCAAAACCTTTATCTTGCTAGGGTATATATGTATATGCAATCTTTTCCATAACACCTAATACCTCATGGTATTTGCATCCTCTTCTCTTACCATGTCATATCATTTAAATCTTATTTGGGTTTCTCTAGCTTGGTTGTTTATTCGACTCTCTCCCGACGTGTAGTTGACGGAGTGAGGTACGTGCGCCAGGAAAGTCAAGAGTCATCCCCACGTCAAGAACAGGAACAAGAACTGTCAGGCAAGCATTCCCACCTTGATCATGTGGGATCCCATATGTGTAAAAACTTAATTATTTTGTTTGTAACTTTGCATGCTATGTGAGTATCAATGGTATTTTATGCTAGATCTAGCTACACCCTGTAGTTGCACATGACTCAGGTTCGATAAATAAATCCTCGTAACCCTAGTACTAGTTGCCGCACATCGTACGTCCAGCAATGTATTTAGGAATATAGGCAATAGCCATGCTTAGACCTGCTATAGAGAAAAACCTAATTTTGTTTGGTTTATACCTTCGGACATGGGATTAAAACCCTCGGAATGGTAAGTGCTTTCCGAGGCGATTGTTTGAAAGTGTGTCGTTGCCAAAATCCCAACTAAAACGGAGGATGATTTTGATTCGGGTAAGAATTGTAAGGGCAGTTCGGGGATGTAAAAGTAGCAGGTGGTAGCATGGTTGTCGAGGACAAATATGGAGTCTTGCTCGAATCAACCAAGGACCGAGCTTAAGTGCCGCTAAACCAGTTCCACACCGTACGTCCACATAACCTTTATGGGAAGGACTTGGCTTATTATCCCGTCAAGTATTGGAGCCTGGACCCGTGGGCAGTAAGAAGAGAGTGCTAGGTAGATGGGAATCCCTAGAGGACCTCCACGTGTTCACGTAGGGAGTCGTTCAACACAAAGATAAGTCCACTTCGGGTTGTGGGGTCGGGCATAACCGAGCAGAAGTGAAGACTGGGGTAGATCTTATCTAGCGGGTCCAGCTCTGGTATAAAAATAGGTGAAAGGTCGCGCTGTAATAACCCTACCGATACACCTCGAGAAATGTATTCGTAGCGCTCGCAATAAGGGGGACTTACATCTTGTGGGTAAAGCCGTACAACCTCTGCAGAGTGTTAAAAACTATTCGAATAGCCGCGTCCTCGGTTATGGACATGAATTGGCAAGGCCACACATTGGTTAGACTGAGTTTTGTTTACAAACACCTGGGAAAGGGACTAAGGGCATGGGCATGACGTGTCCACAGAGTGTAATTTACGCTACATGGCAGCTAGCAAGAAATTGCAGAAGAAAGGGATCAGTCGTACCATCAGGGGTGGTACGGGCTGGTGCCACAACCTTAGACGGCGATAGGCGGAGCTATCGGATTGAGATAAGGAAAGGAGGTAGTGGAATTTACCTCGTACGATGATTTGTTCTTTTGAAGTACTACCAATTTCAAAACTGTCTTAAAATCTACTATCCTAGTATTTAAATTGAAAACTTACTTTTCCGCACAATATGCAACCTAGAATAGAGCTGCGCCTTTGAATCAAACCCTACATGCAATATTGCTGTATTACTCTCCTGTGGGAATTGTTTGTGACTACATTCAAAGTACTCACCTGACTTGTTGATGTGGCCAGGTAAAGAGGAGTACCACTCTGATGACAACGACAGTGATTTCGAGGGCTAGGGTGTTACCCCAGTCAGTTGCCTGTCGGGTTGGCATATTGATGGACTTAACTATTTATTTCTATCTTCCGCTACAGACTTTTATTCAGCCAATCGGCTATATTATTCTATAAGACCATAATGGCATGTTTGTGTAAAATACTCGGTATTATATGACAATGCTATCAAGCTTCTTGTGTGTACTGGCTACTGATCATGGGACCAGTACCGAAAACACAGGGGTTTATCCGGCCTTAAAACTGGGTACGCCACACATGAGCAGGGCTAGAGCTCTTAGCGAGGTGCAGTTAGAGATATAAGTCACTTAAATTGTGTTAAGTTACTTTTTCCATATACTCTGTGTATGATAATCATCAATCATATTGTTGACCTTTTCCACATACGTGCATTATACTAATGAACATAAATTTATTCATACCATGCAACGATCACTTTTTCGACATAGCACGACATGAACTCGCCACACGGCAGGGCCAGAGCTCTTGTGAAGGTGCAGTCAAAGAGGTATGAAATTTTAAATTTAACAGATCGACTTTATTCTTAAATTGAATCCTATTTGTTCATGTTCTTTTGTAGATAATGGGCCATGTGGATTTGTCAATGGACGATGGTGGTTTTCCCGTGATGAACCCATTGTTCCATTCTTCATTTCAGTACCAGTCCCTCGTTGGAGGAGGAGGTTACGAGGGTAGTTTATCCCACGAGCAGACGGAGGGCTCTCATGGCCATGACTGGATAGGAAGTTTGTTTTGAGCTGACGAGCTTCAGTACAGCCATATTCCTTCTCGGTCAGACCCTACGCAGGAGAGTCAGCAAACTTGACGATAACATAGCACTCGGGTATCGTCGAGAAGGACAATACCCTCGTAGTTCGACATCCCTTAACTCTGGCTGTTAAGACAATATGAGCAACGAGGCTCTGATACCACTTGAAAGGATCTCAGGAGTCGACTAGAGCGAGGGTGAATAGGTCGGCTCTATAAAATTAAAACCTAATTGGCTTTACTTAAAATAAATGGGCCAATCCTAAGCAACTGACTCAGGCAACTGACTCTCAGGTAGATAACTCAGATAAATGCAAGCAGAGCAGAGCAGAGACAACTATGTGTCAACTGAGTCTCAGGTGAGTGACTCAGTTGTGTGCAACAGATAAACAGAATAGTAAAGGAGACAACTTGCTCTTAGTGTCAACTGAGTCTCAGGTGGGAAACTCAGTTGTGTGCAGCAGAGAGAGAACTATGTATATCAGCACAAGTAAACACAAACCATACACATAAATGAGTAGACACAAAGGTTTGTTTTACCGAAGTTCCCACTTTAGCAAAGTGGTACGTCTCAGTTGAGGAAGCTGCTTTCACAGCCGGCACTGAACCGTGCTCTTTCCTCGTTCACTTATCTTGTGTGGAATCCTTTTGATCTCACCGCAGCAAGACAGACAGACCCAAATCGCCTTCACAAACGCTTAGAGGCAGCCACACAAGACTTGACTTGCTCACCAACGACTCCAACTTCCCGGTCTTGGAGCAGACGAACTCCAAGAGCTCTCTCAGTCTCTTGGAGGAACCAGTACCATGAACTCTCTCAGTTCTGAAGCACTCAGGATGTAAAGCAACTCTCTCTCACGGTGGATGCACGCAGGCAACGCTCTCTCGGAGACTAAGAGCTCTTTCTTCCGACAGCAGGGTGCTTTCTGTGGTAGAGGTAAAGGTTGAGGTCGAAACCTCCCCAGGTTCCCTATTTATAGGGTCCCTCGCAGCTAGCCGTTACCCTCATGCCACGTCAGACAAAGAGCCACCAGACACACCTATCTGAGACTCAGCTAACATACACTTGGTAACCTACTAGCCACGGCTGAGCTACCCACCTGAGTCTCAGATGCCAAACTCAGGTGGATTCGGTTGCCTCAGGCAGCACCTGAGCACAACACTGGCCGGCTCACTACAAGCCTAAAAACTGATTCAGGAGGACAATGGACTCACCACTGCCACTGACCAGCTCGCTCAGAATCTTGACACTGGTTCCAAACTAACAACTGAAGATGACAGCCCTTTGAAGACGCACAGCGAACCTCTTGACGTAGATCCACCAGCTTCCTAGCTCCTCCAGGTCTTATCCAGCTTGCAGTCACGGTCCTTGAACTCCATCAAGCCACCATCACCTCGCTTGCCCTCGAGCATAGCCTCGGCTTCCTCGCAACTGAGCCTCAGGAGACTAGCTTAGCTAGCCCTTCTGACCTTCACGGTTCCTTGCTCTTTTTAGGCCTCATCATCAATCAGATGTTGTCTTGATCAATCACCTGTTCATCTAAACTCCTGTTCACACTCATTGTAAATGTTAGATACAGGTGAGGGTTGCCATTAACCATCAAAACCAAACCTTGGGGCTAGATAATCATCCTCCCACACTCTTTGGGACTGAATGCACTTTCAGACGGCTATAAATACTACCATATTTGCTATGATACCCCAAATCATCAGACATATGGCGAAACATGGAAATTAGGCTTACATAAGTCACAATACCCACAAAATAAGAGAATTCGAGCTGATTCTATGGTGGAAACACACTTTTACGGTCTGGTAGACCCCCATCCACCACCTCCGGAGCTTCCAGTGAAGCAAAGCTTGATTACACGCCACTTTTTTCAATTTCATGACAAAATAGTGCAAGAAGACCACACCATGCCTACTTGGCTGAAGTGCACACACGACCATGACGCCGTGGTGTAATTGAGCTGCGATTGGGGTAGCGCAAACGATAGTTTTGGCATTGCCCAACTACTTGGCAAATATTTTTTTCCTTCGTACTTCTCTAAAGATCCAGGTGGCCAACAATCCCTCCTTATATTATGGCGTATATGAGTTATGTTGCCTTAAAGATTCAGAACCTAGAGGAGCAGTTCATGGAAGAAAAAAAAACAAGAACAAAGAACTCCGTAGATAAACAGAAGAGGTGATAGATATCGGGAGCGACTACATAGCGTGGTGCTGCCGCGCCAACGAAAATTGCATCTGCGCTACCACTCCTACCCTACTGCAACGGTCAATTGCATCCCGTGCGCCCCTACCAATCACACCACATCGCTGGGCTATAGTGAAGAGACTGTAATTTAGTCTTACTTTATATGCCACTTATACCGTATGAGTAGCTTCGCGTCATGATTTCAGTCTTGTATCTCGTTGTATTTGTAATTGTAACTAAGTGTTCCATAACATACATTCATCATACCTAATTTCCAATTAACAACTAAAACTGTAATTAACATAGTACATAATAATCCAGTTGGTTCATCTTCGAAAGGAGCAATACATGAAGTCATCATCACTATCTCCACCGCTTCAGAGATCCCTCTACGAAGTTATCATAACTATCTGCACCATTTGATGATGTTGTAGAACAAATGTATGTTCATCGTTTCAGAGAGCCTTCCACAAAGTCATCCTTATCTATTGTACCTTTTGATGATTCAACACCCTTTGATGATCCATCACTTTTGTTTGATCGACCAAATGTTAGTATAGTTCTAAATTCTTTGTTCAAAAACTTTGCATCCTTAGGATTCGGCTAACATTACAAAAGCATCATGTAAAAATAGCGAAATACGAGGATTGCTATGAAAAGAGACAATAAAAAGCATAATAAACTCAATGTGCTTTGCATATGGAGTCTTCGTTATTGTTTTCGTTGACTTACTAAACTGTGCTTCTGGAAGTTATTTCAGTTCACACACTCTCATCCACCTCTTGCACAACTTCAGTAAGTGTTTGCAAATCTCCGTAGGAGTCATTTTATGGCACCCATTCTTGCGTAAAATCTTCCCCAACTAGATTATGTGAACTTTTTTTCAAGATTTCCTTAATAGGAACCATATTTTTCCCACATATCATATGTGAAGCACCTCTCAAAATGCAAAGCGACATAAGACGAGTCCAAATACGCATTGGAGCATCATCAAACATATCTGTTCAATAATACTAGTATGAGGGGCTAATTTACTATTTTTAATTTAACCAAACATAAATGCATTGCTTTATAAGAAAAAATCACCGTTCTCAATGAATTGTAGTGTCGCTTCCAGCACCAGCTTGATGTAGGAAGGAGAGGAGGGAAGTATGAATGGAGAATGGAAGAGGTCACGAGGTGCCGGCAACAGATGAGAGCGAGACGAGGGTTTTATAGACGAACAGAGGCACCTATCGTGTTGTGAGGGTGTGATAACCTTTTGCCCGCCGCACGACCAACAATAGCTACAAGGTCTGTCAGGCCATCACGGTCTAGGGGCGCAACAGAGGACTTATTATGCAGTCCCAACATGAAAGCAAGCTATCACGCAGCAGAGATACAGTAGATTGCTACCGTGGCATCACAACGTGATAAATGGCTTGTCGCGACCAAGCTCGTGGGCCCATATCCTATTACGATTCCGAGGTTAATGGTCATGGTGCTTTCACAATGTGATAAGTGTCAATTTTATCAATACCGACCAACGAAACTAAAACAACCATCTTTTTCCGTGCCCGTGACCGGTGGATGACTGCAGAGCACGAGCACGAGGTGCAGCTAAGACCCGCTCCATCGGGAACATCTAAAACGGTGGGCGGATTCAGAGCCTCCCGCGCGGGGAAAAAAGGCAGGAATGGCCCCCGGGCGAGTGGCAATACCGGGAATAGCCCCCACCCGGGAGCAACAGCGAAAATGGCACCGTGACGTTACGCGCATCCGACATGTGGCAAATTCGCGCCTGGGAACCACGATGGAGTGAGCTCGCGCGTGTGCCCTGCGACGTGAGTTGGTCACGGGCCCGGCCCATCGTCGCACCGTCCGCCCGCGAGCCGCGCGAGGCCACGCCCTCGGCCCGTGACGAGACGGTCGATCGCGCCCTTGGCCCGCGAGACGGAGCTCGCACACGTGGGCTGCGAAGACTGGGGCCCGTGGCCGAAGCCCGCGACGGGAGCTGGAGATCGCGGCCGAGGCCCGCGATGAGCGGCCTGCGTGCTCGCGGCCACGGCCCGCGACCAGCCGATTTCCAGAGTCCGCTAGCAACTGATTGATTCTGATTCCCATCTCGAGATCCGTGCCCAGCTGTATGCACCGATGCCCAGACTGGACAGGACAGCCCGGTCATTATGTTGTCAACTTTTTTTCCTTTTTGCTTTTCTCACCGACACACAGATTCGGTTCCTCTCGTTATATTGAGCTGTTGCTGCTGTGATCCTCTTCATTTCTCCTCTGTCTAGTTAGCTCTGCTCTCACTTCGTACCTCTGCGTACTCTCTCTGCCTTCTATTGTAAATGAGCATAAGAGTATGAACCGCTGATTTTGAAGCAAAAAAAGATCAAAATCAGCTATCGAGTAGTAGAAAAAATTGAAGATCAAGTCGAGACCTAGCTACGAAGGTAAATTTCTTCTACATGCAAGATGTTATCATATTTTTTAGTTAGGCTGAAATTAGATAAATGTAATGTTAAGACTTTAGTTATACTGAAGTTGACTATTATTTCATGCATGCATAAAATGCAGTTCTCTCGAGAATTTGTAAATTTAGCTTCGTATTTAATGTACACTGAAACTCCCTCGTCTCCTGCACTTAGACGTAGCACGAGATGGAGTTTTGCAATGGATTTTGAAGCTAAAAAGAGCAAAATTAGCCATCCGAGTAGTTGAAGAAATTGAAGATCAAGTCGAGACCTAGACATGAAGGTAAATTTCTTTTACATGCAAGACTGTTATTATATTTTTTAGTTAGGCTGCAATTAGATAAATGACAATGTTAAGACTTTAGTTATCTTGGTCTAGTTTATTGTTATTCCATGCATGCAGACACGGCAGTTGTCTCGAGAATTTGTAAATTTAGCTTCTTATTTTATTTAATGTAGCACTGAAACATGGTTCCATGATGGGAACGAGATGAGATTTGCAGTGGAATTTCAAGCTTTAGGGAGTAAAATTAGCTCGTGCAGAAGTTAAACAACGTGTACATCTTGTGGTATTCTTCCAGAAAAGGTAAATCCATGCTGCATGAAATTATGTGATTAGTTGATTGATTAGCTTAATGTTAGTTAAGTGACATCACGTTTAGCCATTTAAGTGCGACAAACGACATTGTTATTCTATGTTATGGTTTGGGTACATACCTATGAAAGATGTTGAAGTTAAACTTATTTGACAGAAACTAGCATAATGTAAGTACTGTACAGACTAATTGGGGAAAAATGAGTACGTGAAAAAAAATTGTTAGCACGGCTGAGGAGTTTACTGTTATTTCAATTAGTTTATGCTGGTAAAATGAGAAGATATGATAAACTAATATTAAATATACACTATTTTGGCTATAGTTAAATTGAGAAAAAATAATGTTTACATGATATTCAAATTTTGGTTTGGTACGTACGTAGGTACAATGAATGAACTCTTAGTGTTCTACGGGCCGAATATAATACGCGACGGGCCCTGCGGGCTCGACTTGTCCCAATGCGAGTACAAGGTTGCACATATAGATGGTTTGGAGGAGATTAATATGTTGGATCTGAGGAGGTGCATACGCCGCGAGTTTGATCGGGACATAGCTCGCAAAAAACTAGTCATTGAAGCAGTCACATGTAGCAGTCGGGAGGACGGGTCATCAGTCCCCTTATGGCAGCTACACAAGGTGACTGGCAATGTATCATGGGCTGGGTACATGCGCCTTGTGAGTACTCCAGGGCCTACATATATGGTCGACCCATGGTGTACGTACAGTTTGTTGACAGCTGTCGCCCGTTGACTGGCGACGAAGGTTCCTCCGGAGTTGGTGAGTTACAGGTTGTTGCAATAGAAGGAGGTGTAGGGCAGCGGATGCAGCGTTAGAGGTCAATCTCACACATCCTGAAGACCAGTTCATCAGTAATGAAGATGCCGGTCCCTTCTGGTCTGCTCGTGTCGACTGCTTTGAACTGTTACCAAGCATGCCGAACGAGTTGGACTCTGCTGAAGACGTAGCGACGAGGAGTCGGACGGTACCGACGAGGATGGGGGTGATGCGGTAGGACGTGGTCTACCTGCAATAGCTGTTGGTGAAGAAATGGATGAATTGACAGTGCAGAGGCTTGTGATATCAGAAGATGTGAACTCACGGTGGGGTTTCGAAGAGAACACTCTGATGATAGGTCAGCACTTTCCAACCAAGCATGCTGCACACATGGCGATTACAAAGTATGCCATCTCCATAAGTCGTGAGTATCGGGTCAAAAGGTCGAATCCTACATGTTTGAAACTTGTATGCACACGTCCAAACTGTCCTGGAAGGGTGCGTGCAAACCAAGCCAAGGGGATTTACACAGGATTTGAGATAACTGTGTTGGTGCACCACACGTGCGAGCTATCCGAGCCGTTGACTGCGCACCGCAATGTGAGTGCTGCATATGTGGCTGAAAAAGTGCACCACCTAGTATCCAAAGACATCTCCATCGGGCCAAAGTCATTGATGTCCACCGTGGCTGATGAAGTTGGTTTTCCGTCAGCTACAGTATGGTCAGACGTGCGAAGCAGAAAGTGATAGAGAGGATGTTCGGGACTTATGAGGAGGGATATAATTTCGCCCCAAGAATGCTTCATCAGATAGCGGAAGCTAATCCAGGCACTTACTTAAACAAGTATGAAAGGCCACATCCCGATGGAGTACCTGGCCATTTCATACTTGACCGTATATTCTGGGCCTTTCAGTCAAACTATTCAGGCATTCAGGTATTGCCATCCGGTGCTTTCAATGGACGGTACATTTCTGACTGGGAAATACAAGGGGACACTACTTATAGCTGTGGCAGCTGATGCTAATGATCAAGTCCTTCCTGTTGCCTACGCAATAGTTGAGAGCGAGAACTCCGATAGCTGGCTGTGGTTCCTTATAAATGTGAAGTTGGGTGTTGTAGGGGACAGGCGTAATGTGTGCCTTATTTCTGATTGTAATGCTGGGCTTCTAAATGCTATAAACACAATCAAGAATACAGCTGTTGCTGAGTATAGGTGGACTGATCTTGAAAGTAGGTGGTGCATGCGGCACCTGGCCGCTAATTTCTATGGAAGGTTCAGAAGCAAAGATCTCATGAAAAACTTCAAGAAGTTGTGCATGCAGAACCAGTTACGAGAAGTTCCAGCACATTTGGATAGCACTCGACGCTGCAACCAGCAGGTACAGCGGGGAGTCTCAGGTGGAAGGCCAGCATGAAGTGCAGCATCGCGGAAACCGGAGGACGGTGAGTTTGTCAGAGTGGGTAAGTAGACATGCTCCCGAGATTGAGAAATGGGCCCTGGTGCATGACACAGGTGGTCATAGATACGGCATAATGACAACCAACATGTCCGAAGCTTACAACGGTGTGCTTAAAGGTATGCGGTGCCTCCCAATTACTGCCATAATTGATGAATCATGGTCCCGGACAGTTGGGTACTTTCACAATAGATCAAAGGCTGCGAAAGAAAAATTCGACAAAGGTAGCGAATGGTCCGAAGTCATGCAGAGGTACATGGAAAAAAAATAAAGAAATCTCAGACTCATGACGTTCGAGCTATTGATGGCTTGAGGAGGAAGTACGAGATTCGTCTAAGGCGGAAGCATGTCAATAGCCATGTGACGAGGTGATAGGAAACATGAATGTAAACTTGATGCTGATATTTGCTCATGCACGTGCAACAAGCCCACGCTACTACACTACCCTTGCTCCCATGTGTATGCGGCTTGTGCGGCGATCAAGCAGTCTTCGCAACAATACGTCTCAAGATACTTTGACATTCATCATTTTGATGGGCACATGGGGCAGCGAGTTCTACTCGTATGGTCTTCATATAAGTTACAAGGATCTCTGGACCGACGTTGTTCAGTGGGTGCCTAATCCATCATTGAGGCAGCAGAAGAAGGGACGTCGACACACTACTCGGTTCAGGAATGATATGGACGATAGCCAAATTGGAGAACCACGCCGATGCAGGATATGCAAGACAAGGGGTCATAGCAGGAAGGATTGCCCAAACAAGCCGAGCACGTCGACAAATAACTAGTATTTACTACCAGTGTGTTAGTTGTAGTGTGTACTTGAACTTATGTGTAATAAATTTGTATGGGTCACTTGCCACTATGCTGTTTTTCTTAGTATTGCACTCTGAGTTTTTCGAAAGATGTAATGTTGACATTATGTCATGTACTGTAAAGTTTTATATTATGATATTTCGTACTTCAATTAACTATGTATTTCTATTGCTTTTCGCTTTGCAGGCGATGGCTGAACTACCGGAACTGCTAGACCGGTATTACGACGATCACCACCGATGCCACTGTTGGCTGTCCAATGACATCGAGGTTCCACCAACGTTCACTCTTAGAGTACCCAGGACACAGTGGCCCTTGGACGAGCGCTTCGTTCCCAAGCTTGCCGAAAGTGGACTCCTCCCCTTTGCTCGTATGGTTTTCAGCTGCGGCACTCTTTCACTCTAGATGGTTCTCTATTGACAGGTCTGTTTGATGTCGGCGAGACACGAGTCTGAAAACGCTACACGTTCCTACTTTCGTGGGGAAGGATGATGACGTGACGTCAAGTGAGGTTTCGTCCGCGCATACGACGCGCTGCTCCAGTGGTATCGCACAGATGAGTAAATGGATGGCTTGCCATAAGCGGAGAGGCGATTCTAGGTTGGGCGGGCGATCCCAGCGGCGTGCCACGTGCGCTGCCGACGCGATTCGAACGATGGAGTAGGGTAGCGGTCGGGCGGCGAAGTATCCGAATACTCGGCCCCCCTGCCGCATCAAACGCAGCGCTGACGCCGGAAGAATGGAGGAGCACAGGGGTGGCCGATGCCGAGCACTTGTGGCTGACGAGAGTACGGTGCGAGTGGTCGAGAGGATGCCGAAGGTAGCGGAAAGAGAGGGACAGCGGTGAAGATGAGCTAGCACACTTTGTGAGCTAAGTGCGGATGACGCGCGGTAGGTAGGATACTGACACGATGCCCAGGTTCTCAGTTTTTTGATGCATCAGTGAGCAGGGGCTGTAGGAAGGCGGTCATCCTGCACGCACGGGGCCGAGCTGTACGTGTGATGGCATTCTGTGAGCATGTGCCGGGACAAGGCTACATGTTTTACTCGATCGCACGAGGACGACAGCTGTAGTGACTTCCGCATTACCGCTGATTGCATGCATGGGCCTCGGCGGAGAGACGCGCGCTCGCGTGACGGTGCTGTGCTTTGAGCGCTGCGACTGCGCTACGGATACTCCCCAGTGTAGGAGGCGATGTCCGCACGCCGTCGACTGATGCGTGCGGAGACGTAGGACAGCCGAGGCACGGTGATGTACCCCTACTGCTACAACAACACACTCCTGTTATATAAATGTATGGAGGTCGTAATATGTATCGCGAGTATGAGCTGTGATGTCGTTCGCTGGCCGCAGACTTAGAAGAAGGGCAAGGAATTAATTACCTGATCTACAGTAGATGGTGTCACGAATAGCCTGTTGCGTGACGCACAGATGTTTTATGTCGATGACAGATTTTTTTAGTGACTTTAGAACTAGCATATATGCTCTGTCCTTTTCAGGTAGTACGTGGAGACAGAGAAGAGGTGCGAGAGGTCGGCGAATTGAGTAGCACGCTAGGTAGCGCCTCTCACCACAACACCTACATGGAAGACGACACACGCCCCACTTAACCGTAAGCTAGTCTTTACAACTGAGATCGTGAATGAGGCACTAGCATGTGTCGTAACAACGTAGCTAACAGTAGAAAAATTAGCGTAATGACTATAGGTAGGGAGGACGGACATGTCCGAACACTTTAGAACAACGCTCCAACAAAAGTAACTTTCATTGAGGCACTTTCAAAAAGGGTCTTGATTGGAAAATTTGAGGTGCCTACCCGTTCTACAACCAAAAGATGTATGAAACCGATAAGAAATTATGGACCAATTCAGCCTGCGGAAGTTGGTGCTCGAATTATGGCTATCCCTCTGTCTGACTAACAGTCCCACCAGCACTGAGCGAAATTGTTTTTTCTTCTCTCGAGCATCGCTGTGATGCCTGCTACCTCGCCGTGGAAGAGGGTAGCTGACATGGGCTCATTTTCATCCGATGTATGTCTTCTTTAGTTACGAGTATGCTTAATGCCATGCATTGTCTTATCTATACGACATCTACTCTTCGTTGTATTTGTTATGTGAAGACGGCTTGCTATTATGTCTCTCTCCCTCGCGTGGCAGTACCTGCATTGGTGATAACCTAAGCCATAATTAATAATGGCTGGAGGTAACAGCCCACCCTCTGAATATATTGTTTGGCCTAGCCTCTAAGATAAACACATAAAAGACGAATCGTATCTATTATTTATACGAAGAGCAGAACCTACAACCTAGAAAGAAAATAGAGAATGCTATAAATTCTCACAAAAAAAAATGTGAAAACATCTGATCAGTTATACGCGATTTGGCCTTAGACCCTCTTTATTTCATTTCCTAGACAGTCACAACCGATAAATCTCTCTATGAACTCATTCACATCAAAAACTAAAACAGAGTCAGCGAGCCGAAGTAGATCTCGTTCGATAACACGCACCTAAACAGATCACAATCAACCGTCGAGTAGTAGAAATTCATAACAGCACCTACACAGATCACAAACGAGCACGCATAGATCTTTATAACTGCAACCGATCGACAAATAGGATCACATCCAGACCGAGGTGTTGGAAGAGTCATCATAATGTACATAACCACTCAGACGCGCCTCGAGCGGTATACTACGAAGATCAGCAGGCCCGGGCTGTATTAAATATACCTAATTAAATAGACGTGCCTGCCTGGTACAAAAAAGTTTACGAGTTCACGCTCTAAACTTTTGTAACACATTTCACGTTATTGCTATTGGTAAGGTTGTTCTTACTTAGGTTAGTACGGTTTTGACTCTTGACAGTGAGCGGTATTTGCACTTTTATTTTGTATAGATCTAATATCACACAAATATTATTAGGCAGGGGCCAAAGAAACGGACGTAGAAATGGAGCGTTAAAAATTAAGATAATATAAAGACTGTTTGGAATGCGCGAGAGGATTTAGCTAAACTGACTAGCATCATCACACAGCCAGAAAAGGTATAAGAGAATATAAAAGGAGTAACTCAAAACGTGTTTACCACGCAAGCAATACTGATACTAATGATTAGATGGTCCACAGTAAAATATGGATAAAGCCTGCAATCTAAACAAATCGACGATATCCTTCACCTGATATAGTCATCATAAGCGTCCTTCCGGTAATAGACGGCTCCGCATATTTATTTTGATTTGCTACGATCTCGCCGTAATCCAGGCGGCTCTGCCACATGACATGAGTTGAAAACTTTTATTTCACACGGTATGCCTCGATCGTTATACAAGTATCACACGTACAGGACGTACATTAATAATACGTGTTGGCTGTAGAGAACGAGTACTTGAAAAACGTTTCCTCGCAATTACGCGGGACACGTGCTAGTTAAGCCTAAAAAATCAGAAAAGCAGAAACAATACGAAAAAACAGAGCTATCTCATTCATTATGAGGCTGGACCACATTCCTGATCCTCTCTTGAACTAGGAGTAGGTCACCAAGCCTAGACACTGGGTAACCGACTCTAATCGTAGACCGTGATATCATAGGATGTGCTCCACCATGAACAAGATACGAATGAGAACCCTAGCTAATCCATACTCATATAATAAGGCCATGCTGCATGCAAACATGCACATGAAGTTATGTAGGAATGTCCAGGTCTCCTCGGCTTAGTGATCTATGAGAGGACAATAGCAGTAACCTTGAACGTAACACGTAGTACTGCAGCGAGAATGGGCACCAAACAAGAGACCACGCCATGTTGTGGTTGCGCAACATCTGTCAACAAGATACACCGAATTTCTTTGTCTTTGTTCCATTCCACATATTTCATGACTCAGCTCCATATGTACATATTCCCTTCCAAGTATTATATTGGCTGAAGAGGTCGCAGAAAGAGAAGAAAAAACGGGTTTGGTAGGACAGCGATTAGTTTGAAGACTTAACATGAAATGGTCCAAATTATCGTACATGGGAGTTCCAGAAAGGTTCAGTGGCTACGCCATCCTTGCATCGGGAGCGCTGCCGTGTAACCTTTTCTGTGGCTGGCCGCATCCATGATACGTTGCCGCCAAGCCTTTTGTTATACACTGTTCATAGTGGTACACGCTGGCGGAGGCCCGTTTGGGGCTTACAAGGATATGCCTTTCGTCAAGGCTCCTCCCAATACAAGACTGTCGAGGCTTCGCCTACGCTAGACCAGCAATAGGGATACCGCAATAGGACTACATGTATGGCTAAGCATGGCCCCTGATAGCGCGGACTTAGGGGATTTGTAAACCCACTCCAACTTGAGTTGTATCAACGCTGGCTCACATCGCGATTTTGGCTCATGCCTTGCAACCCTAACCAATGTCCGGTACACGTGTAGCGGACTCGGCTACGCCTCTGTCGATGCGCCCAAATCGACGAACATTCCGGCTTAGCGGACCATTGCTCACTAACCCTAATAAAATGACGATCACATGTAAAAACTTGCCGGTAGTTGTAGGTTGGACTCGAGCTTTACGACTTCCGCAGAGTTGAGCAGCAGTTTTGCCGCACTAACGCCAACCAGCCTGAAAGGCCGATATGAGAAGTCCGTGTAGTAGACTAGGCTACGCCTCGCGAACCCTACGCGAGCTGTGGACAGGTAGTCGTCGTTCGTACCAGCGAAAAGACCTCAGCTATACTTCGCTAAAACACCCTAACCCGTTTGTTCAGGTGTCGTCGAGACCAGGTAACGTATTTCAGTGTTCTTTGAGGTCACACTAATGCTAGTGAGAATAGAGACTAGCTTTCGTAGGTATGTCTCGAGATGAGTCTAGACTTTGGCTTCGTCAGCTCGCAACCCTGCATCGTTGTGATACTGCTGTAGTGGACTAGGGACTACGCTCACAACTCTAAACCTGTTCTGGTAGTAGCTCAAAAGGATGTTGTCCTGTAAAGTTTTATAGTGCTATCTTAAACTCGACAGTAGAGCCTTCATGAATTATGTATCAAAAAAATATATTGTAACATAATTAGTGGATACTGTACGTGTCTAGCAAAGTTAAGCACACAATGTTACAAGGGTTCAGCTAACGGGCATGAACCAGACATTCTCAACTACTAACAAACACATGACTATCAGTGTTAGATCATTCAGGCCTTGAGCTGATGACCGCTGCCCGCTAGCTCTTCAATGGTTAAATATTAAAAGGGCAAACGAGATGTACTCAATACATAAGGTTGAACCTTTGTAGCACTTTTACTTTTGGCTGATGCATGATGGAGTTCTGACCAGTAGAAGTGTCATGGCTAGCACGAAAATTTGATTATGTCACTACACATATAATATGCATTACTGACTCTATTTTGGAGAGCTAGTACAACACAATGACTAACAAACTAGACGTTTGTTCGAAAGTAAATATGCTAATATCGCAACAACGACGTTAGACATGGAAGATGAGTAATCACTATAGGGGACGGATATCGACAAGTGCAGTCAAGTGCACTATTACCGCTGTTTTGTTTGGTTCAGGTACACGGTAAATGGTTTGAAAACCTTTTACTGTGTATATTGTGTTTGCAAACAGTGAACAGTAAACGACAGTTAAATAAATGAGAGTTTTTCTTTCATATGAATCGTAAACTTATATGAGATGGCAAAAAGTATGAAACACGTGCCATCCCTAGATCCCTCTAAAAGAAGTGTCACGAATCAAACACAAGCAACGTCCACAATGAAATTCTTGAATTAACTCAATCGCATACCAATAAGACAGACAATTCGAAACGGCAAAAGAATGAAGAAAGCAGTGTGAAATTCAGAAGAAAAAAATAGAGTCCCACAGCCCCACGACCTTCTCAATGTAAAACAGTCCGAAGCACAATCCAACGTTTGCGAAAATGTTCAGAGGGAATTAGTGGATCCTGATGCTATGGTAATGTATCTAAAATATCAAAGAGACGTATATACCCCACCACACCCGGGGTTAGAAGAAAACAGCAAACAACAACCACCACCAGCCTCTAATCTTTCGTTGCACCAAATGGCTTCCGATAAGAACGAGTGAGCTATCGCCTCAGTCGTAGCGACCTTGATGGCCAGCGCTTACTTGTGTCAGTTGGTCAATATGGC
>JAGXJF010005381.1:0-46969 GCA_019208055.1 Stipa capillata
AGTTGTTCATCCACCATTAAAGCTATATCACAACTAAAACTAAACTCAGAGTCTGGTATGAACGCCAACCCATTATATACTTGTATACCTTATTTCAAATCCACCGTAGTTGCATCCATATCGCTGCATTCATGCATCTTCGTCCTTTTCGAATTAGTTCTTAGGGTTGCTTTTTCCCTTTTTAGAGGTCGCTTGCTTCTTACCGGTGTTTCAAGTATCTGGAGTTCTCCCGCATGCTCCCCGCAAGATCAGAACAACCAGAGCAAGGCAAGCAGAGCTTGTTGCATCTTACCTTCCGTACTCTTGTGTATGCCCTTGTTATATGTGCTATGTGTATGAATGTTTATCTGTGAATTGTCGCGAGTTGCGTACACTAGCATGTGTAGGATGTGTCTTACGTCGAGAACATCGGTTGGCTCTTCAACTAAATGGTTAAGTGAGTTGTGAGAGCCGAGGGCGTGCACAATGGGTACGGTTGGTGTTCATCGTAGTTTGATGGCGACGCGGGAGTAAGTAGAGATTTAGTCGTCACACCAACCCTATTTTCAGCGTGTCACCATCCCTTATCACACGTGGACGCTAGCGAGAACCAACACTGAGGATAGTTGGGGGTAGGCATGCACTTTGGAGGCTCGCTACCTCCAAACTGTTATGCACTCACTATGCCTGCAGGGGTTGAGTTGTCGGTAGTGGTTCGAGAGATTAAAAATGAACCTTTGAGGATTGGATTAATTTGGATTGGAGTTAAGGGCTGCCCTAATCGAATTGGATGATGTTTGATGGGTTGATTTGGATTGAACTCATGGGTGGCCCCAAATGGATTTGGATTCGATAACTTGATCTCGTGGTAAATTAACTGTGACATGTTGTGTCCTGAGTTAATCTGTTATTTAATCTGTCTTTACTTCACCTTATTAATGTTATGTTCTTAACTTGTATATTGTTACTCTGAGAAGCATCCATGTTTAATTGTTGTTGCACTAGCATGAGTAGGACATTTAATCAAGCACGAATAAGTCTTGCGAGTACGTTCGTACTCACCTAGGTTATTCCTAGAGCTTGCAGGTGAGCCGGTGGTCGAAGATTATTTTGATGATGTCTGAACGTGTGTTTCCTCGGTTGTGTTCGATTGTTGGGATAGTTGTAGTTTTTGTTCAGCGGTCGCTAAGCCGCTGTGGGACTCATCCACTTGTTTCCGCTGTCGTTTAATTTCTCCGTACTCGGATATGCTTTCAGTTATGACTGGATAATGTAAGGTGTTGTCCCATCGTGGGCAGTTAATATTAATATCGTATTTGTAGAGCTTTGTTATGATATCCGAGTTGTTAATTCCAGGCTGCCCTTACGCAATGCGTGTATGATATGAAGCGTTTTGGGTATGCCGTGAAGGATCGAGGCCGTACCGTTTTCTACTAAGTCGAGCAGGTGTTTGGTTGAGTGACCCGCTGGCTGAGATGCTGTGCCGGCCAGGCAGGGTGTGGGCGTTCTACCGGGCTTTCGAGCGACCCACTAGCTTCCGAGCTAGGTTAGGGTGTGGGTAGAATTGCCGGGCTCCTCCGACTTTGCTTGTCGTGGTGGGATTCGGGAACGACTCTGACTCTTCACAGGATTACGAAACCGTATGTGGTTTTGGGAAGAGTGGTCGCTTCCGGCCGGCTCGCACGTGGCGGGTGTCGGATCGCTCTACCTTGGTGCGTACGGCGCAGGTACCGTGCCACCGGGTTGGCGAGTCCTTCGGTCCTTGGCGACTTCGCGTTCCCCTAATCATATGCTTTTCCGGGTCCGTGACATGACCTTCTGAGATATTGTGTTAAAGAAGCTATATAATCTCGTGATTGTCTCTTGAACCTTGATAGGTAGGATATTCCGAATAGCAATTGGGAGCAGCTGAGTGATCATACCTGACAATCGGGAGACCTCATGCCAATCAATTTTAACTCTTCCATTGAAACAAGTCTTCGTATGTTCGAGGAGTAGCTGGTTGAAACTTTAACACCGTGGAAGAATTGGCACAACTCTTTTCTCTCAGCCCTTGACAGAGTATAGCAGGCAGGTTCGCAGAACATGCGACCTATTTGAGATTCTTTTGGGTGTAACTCTTTTCTGATTCCCATGTCCAACAAGTCAAGCCTTGTTTTGAGGCCATCCTTACTTTCGCCTTTCATATTCAATAACAAACTATAACGCTATCACACACATTTTTTTCTACATGCATGACATCGATGCACTGCCGAACTTACAGGTGCTCCCAAGAGGGTAAGTTCCAGAATATCGACCTCTTCTTCCACACAGCCTTCTCACGTGTAGCCTTTATTTTGCTTCCCTTTCCATACGTAACTTTTACATACTTAACCATGTCATGTACCTCCATACCGATATATTGCTTCGGAGGTGTACCGTCCTTGATTTGTCCATTGAATTGTTTCTTCATTCGATGGTACGGATGGTCTCTTCGAAGGAATCTATGGTGATGCATGTACACGGTTTTCCATGGCACTGACTAGCCATATCATCCATGTAGTTAGTACATGCTTTTGACCCTTTCGTACTCTGGCCAGAAAGGTTAGGAAGGGCTGGATAATCATTTGTGGTGCAGAACAGCAAGCTGCGCAGATTGAAATTCTCTCACTTGTGAGCATCAAATATATCTTCCCAATGGGTCCACAATTTCATGAGATCTTCCATCAATGGCTCTAGGTAAACATCTATATCGTTCCCGGGTTGCTTTTGTCCTTGCACAAGTATCATCATCATAATTCTGCTTCATGCACAACCAAGGAGGAAGATTATAAATACACAGATTCACTGACCAGCTGCTATGACGGCTGCTCATGTTTCCGAAAGGGTTCATTCTATCTGTGCTCAGTCCAAACCTTATATTTCTTGGTTCCCTCCCAAAATCTTCAAATTTTCTATCAATGTTTCTCCACTAGATTGAATCAGCAGGATGTCTAAGCTTTCTGTCGTTCTTGCGCTTATCAGCGTGCCAACGCAGTAGTTTTGCATCCTTTGGGTTCGCAAATAAACTCTTAGGACAGGGAATTATAGGCAGATACCACATGACCTTAGCTGGAGTTCCTTTCGTCACCTTGTCACCCTCATCTTCAATGCCTTTCTCCCTACGCTTGTATCGGGAGGACCTACATACCGGACATGCATGGAGGTTTGCGAACTCCTTTCTAAAGACGATACAGTCCTTCGGACAAGCATGTATTCGCTATACTTCCATTTCCAACGGACAAAGAACCTTATTTGCTTAATACGTACTTCTAGGCAACTTGTTTCTCTCTGGAAGTATGTCCGCTATGAGACCTAACAACTCTGTAAAACTTTTGTCTGACCAACCATTGCTTGCCTTCAGTTTCAACAATTCAAGCACTGATGACAATTTTGTATACTTACCCTTGCATCCCTCATACAAAGGTTTCTCTGAGTCCCCCATCAAGAGTTTGAATTTCTCGTATTTCCGCCTATTATGGTTTCCTTCTTCATGGCGCAACATCTCATCCAAATGTTGAAGATCATCCGACGATGTTTCTTCACTTGAATCATAATAGATATTATGTGCCATATAATTCTCTTCCTCCGCGATGTCGTCATTACCACCTTCCTGGATTGTCCGCTACTCATCGTGACTTGTCCAACATGTGTAACGCTCTATGAAACCCCTATGAATTAGGTGATCTTGGATCTGCTCTAAGTTCTCAAACATGTGTATATTCTCGCAATCTTTGCATGGACAACAAATATATTGTTCCTTTCTGTTCAATTTATGCTCTTCTATGACTCTTATAAAATCTGACACGGCACTAAGGTACCGTTCACTTGAGCGGTTACCATCATACATCTAGTTTTGGTCCATCTACATGACAAATTAAATAAATTAAATTAATTCGTGTAAAAGATTGAGACTCACAAAGTGCATACCAACTAATATATATAATATTAGTTAATATTTTCGTTACTATTTGGTTTTGACTACATGTAAGTAATAATTACCAAGAGTATTTTTATTTCACGACCAACAATTACTACGTTGGTAATATTTTTACTTCATGTGAATGAATATTGCTGTCGACGAAATGTCTCTCGGACAGTAAACTTGGGCACCCCGGGTCGGAAGGCCGAGGTGCTCAGAGGACGACTTGGGGAACGGGAATTTCCGGTGGAGCGGTGAAATGCATTGAGATCGGAAAGAACACCAACGGTGAAAGCACTCTGCCTAGTGACCACGGGAACTGCCCCAAACTACCGCCGAAGACTAATATGGAAATTGTGGTGGAAAATGGAACTGAAACTCGAAGGAGTGAGCTTGGATCCATATGGGGTGTCGATTCACCCTTATATAGGCAAAACTGACTTACAAGTGAATATACATCGTTGCCCCTAGACATATCACAATCGTATCCTAGTATGTGTCATCGTACATCGGGCAAATCAGTATTCTCCTACTCGCCATTACCTACTATATTCGCCAGCATATCCCGATGCGCCTCGCCGGTACGGTCTGCCACCGTGCTTGCCCCCTCCCCGCGGAGCTTGGTCAAGGGCGGAATCGACAAGGAGTTGTTTGCTACCTCGGACCGAGCCCGCTCCTCCTCCGCCTCGTCCTAGGGAGATGTTGACCTCGGCTCTACTCGGGACAGGCGACTTGGTCCGAGTCCTCCTGGTCACCTCGCCCGGGGCCTCGCCTCCGGAGGGCGATGTGGCCTCGCCTGGGTTCTTCGCCGGATGTACCTGGGGGCTATAGGGCACGAAAGTTAACAAGCATGTGGACAGATAGATTAGGGGGTACCTCGCCCGGACGACTTCGCCAGACTCCCCTAATAGTAGCCCCTTGTAGGCACGATCGACAGGGGAACGACCTCGGTTGGGGCTGCATTAGTCCTTAGCTAGAAACGGGGAGGATGGTAAGTTCGGGATGAGGTGCCCCTGTGCTCTGGGCCTTTTCCTTACATCCAGGTCCCCCCCGGAGGCTCCGCCTCAGACTTCGGCTTGCAACCACCAGATCCGCTCCCTCCGCTTCCGCCCGTTATGTCGCCTCAAATCGCGGACCACCTCGGGGCCTATAAATAACCCCAGGCCTCCCCTTTGTGGCCTCGCGCTCCTGTCTCTGTCACTCGCACCTCGCCGCTCCCCGCACCCGGCTCCCATCCTAGCACGATTCGCCTCTTGGCCTGGATCGCGTTCAAACGCCTTCAGGATGAACTAGCGCTCGAGTAGGAGAGAAGAACCATATTGACCAGCAAAGCCACCGCAGCCACGAAACAAAAAGGGGAAGAAGGCAGCTGAGAAGGTCACCTATACTCAATGGCTCGGGACGACCCAAGCATCCGAGACCACGCTGGCTCACCTCAGCGCCGTGGGGTGCTTCCCCCTTGACTCAGTCGAGCACGGCCCCGTCCTCCCCAAGGACGGGAGCACGCAGGCTGCCCCATCCGACGGGCATATCATTATCTTCGCTGACCAGTTCAGGGCCAGTTTGACCTTCCCCGCCATGCCCATTGTCCAACTCATCCTGAACCACTTTGGCCTGGAAATCTCAGACCTCAACCCCACAGTGATTTCATGCCTGGCCATCTTTGAATGGGTGATGAAGATGATGAGGCTGGCAACTTGTCGCCATGTTTCACGAGCCCGTGATGGCGACATACCCCATCCACAATGGCGCCCATTCCCTCTTTGGGACGATCGGGTTTCGAGGTAGCCACGGGACTGATGCCACCTACCCGGTGATGGCGCTGAAGAATAAGTGGAAGAACCGGCGACAAGACCGCCCCCGGCTACACAACTCGCCAGCTCGTCATCACCTCCACCGACTTAGCGAGACATGACACCTTGGGCGGGATGAGCCATCAGCTCTCGTCGCGGGATCTGTCGAGGAGTTCCTTCTCCTGAGGATCCGCCCGCTTGCCACTGGCTGGTGGATGAAGTGCCTCCCCATCAGCGAGGGGAAGGCCTCTCGGGCCGTGCCCCGTCTATGGTTACGAGCCCACCAAGGGGTACGACCTCCCCTAAGCGGAGAGGGAGGTGAACCTCCTCCTTGGTTGGTACTTGCCGTCCAAGGCGAAGACCATCTCAAAGATGATCACAGGGCGCTGGAACCGGGCCTGCGAACTCTTCAAGTGGGAGGTTCCTCCTCACCGGGACATCGCTCCTACCAGAGATGTCAAGATGGGCGACAAGAGGAAGCGGGCTGCCCCATCCTCGCAGAAGGCGAAGTAGAAGATCCTCGTCCAGGAGCTGGCGGACTGGGAGAATGACACGGATAGTGATCGCCGCGAGTCATCCATCCCGAGCGAGGCAAACACCGAAGACTTGGGCGACAAGGAGTCCGAGGCGGGATCGCGCGTCTGGAGCGACGAGCGACCTCCCGCGAAGAAGCGAGCTGACGTGCCCACGAAACCTGGCCCGGGCATGGGCAAAGGACCAATGGGCAGCCTCTTCGTGGTGGTCCATTCGACGGCCATGGCCCAGGAAAAGTTTTTCCTGGCAGTCATCTTCCTCATCTTCGTCCGATGTGAACATCGATAAGATGGTCGACATCATCGGAGAGGACATCGTGGGGGAGTCTCTTCGGAAGGACGCTCTGGCCTCCGAGGCGACACCGCCCCCCGAGGCCACTTGTCCAGGCAGAGCCTCGCTCGAGGGAGATGTGGCGCCGGAGCAACGCCCTCCTTCGCCCGCGCTGGCTACAAGGGAGCCCTCGCCTCGCCTCACGGGTGTGCGAGCATCGGGTGGCAACATCGCGCCAGGGCGTTCTCCTCCCCGGGTTGCAACCGCGGAGGGGGCCCCCACTCCTCGTCCTTCGGGCGCGCTAGTGACGGTCCTATCCTCCTCCTCGACCCCGAAGGATAGGGCTAAGGGTCGAGGCTCCCTCGACTCGACCCTCCAGCCTTCTCGCCCCTGAATGGTGCTCTCCGGTTGACTCGGACCGGATCTCCTCACCACCTCACTGCTGGAGTTCGAGCTCGTGAGCCACCCTGGGGTGAGGCTATCTGAGGAGGACGTGGCATCGATCTTCACTGGGATGATGGCCTCCCAAGTCGGGGCAGCTGCTCGGGCTGCCGCACTGAAGGTAATCTTGACTCGCCTTTTTGTTCTATCGTTTATAGCTTACTGACATATTCTGTTCCAGTACGTGCTCATCGTGGAGAAGCTCTCTCTCCTAGAGGCGCGAGCGGCCGACGTCGAGGCACCATTGGCCGAGGAGCAGGCTCGCACCACCGACATTTTGGAGGTCCTTGACGTCGAGGCAAAGAAGACGGCCGAGCTCTCCGCGCGCCTTAAGGACAAGACCTCTGAGGTGGACCTCCTCAAGGCTAAACTCAAGGCGAAAGAGGCTCACGTCGCTCGTGTCGAAGAGGAGCTCACTGCCAAGAGGGAGAAGGCCGAGGCAATGAGAAAATGAGCTACCGAGGCGGAGGGGGTGCTCTCCTCTGAGCGAAGGAAGGCCGAGGCTGCGGCAGCGTTGCTCACCGCAAAGGAGAGCAGGTCCACCACGGCCTAGAAAGATGTCACCAAACTCTAAGACAACCTCTCGTTGGTGCATGAGAGGCTTGGTCATTTCGCTGATTGGGACACCAAAGCCTACCGGCTCATCTCACCCCTGTGCCATGCGGCGGGCTTGGCGGCCGAAGGAGTTGGACTTGACCTCGGCGCCTTCGACTCCTCTGACCCGGAGACAACTGTCATGGATGGCATCAAGTGGGCAACTCAGGTCTGCCATGATGTCCACCTCGCTTGCTTCATCTTCGCCTAGGACAATGCCTGAGCCTCCCTGGAGCTCGCACTCGGCTGCTCCTACCTAGCGACTCGCTCTGAGCCATCGGTCTTCTCGGCCCGGGCTACGTCGCCCCGAAGACTTTCGAAGTGGTCGCGGTCTGGGACAAGTTCAAAGGCGAACCCGACGCCTTCATAACTTCAGTCTGGAGCTCTCGCAAGAAAGGGTAGAAGTACGTCGAGGGCATCCAGAAGTCCCGGAAGAGGTCGGCCACCAGAGGAAGCTCGAAGAGCACCGAAGGCACTTTGGGGGGCCTTGCGTCGTCCCAGCAGCCAAAGGTTTAAAGCCCTCCTTGGCCGCCAGCCTTAAATATTTTTTAAGTCTTGCCCCACATCACTGCATCGACGTAACCTCGCCGCATGTGGCTTTTTGTGAACTCGACTCGTGGTTCGACATTACGCTTTGATTTATGTCAAAATTTTGCAATGTACATCTTTTATCATGCTTATTTGCAGAGAACATCTTCGCAGTATAAGTCGCCCGCCAGGTGGCGTGGGTCTCGTCCCCTCGTGGCCATGTCGCACAAGCATCGCTCGCCCAGCCTGCCAATTGCACAGAGGGAGTCTTGTGTAATTGGGGAGAAACTTGAGGAAGACATCGTCCCGGCAGCAGTCAAAGCTCGCGGGGGCAACCTGTTCTCCATGGTTGGTGAGGAGGTAGCGGAAGACGACCTCCCGACAATGGTCCAGGGGAGCGGGAGTGACTTATTCCTCCTGGCCCTCGCCGTCGACCTGGCCGACGACGCCAGGGCTTAGGAGCTTGTCAATTGGTTTCCCCATGTCGTCCGATGTTAGCTCACGTGTCCCAGGATCTGGGACTTAGTTAATTTTATCACCACGTCGGTTGCGATTGCGATTGTTGTAACTTAGTGTGGGGGTAGTGCTTAGCGTGGGGGCACTACCCTCCCCTCCCCAAAATAACCGGCGACCATGAAGCATTAGTGGTCGCCTTGGTCTGTGTGTAAATGTGTGCATTTGAGGACCAGATTCATTTGTTGTGACATTTGTATTTACTCCTAGCCACTCTTTCCCCGGTCTAGTGAGCGACGTCATCTGATCGCAATCGTGGGCGAGGCTACGCAAGGTATGGTACCTAGGATGAGGTCAGGTCGTGTGATGCCAAGCGTTGTTCATCGTCCTTAGGGGAGTGGCGTCAGGCCGAGCTACCGCCTAAGACGGGATAGTCTTGTTCATCGTCCTTAGGGGAGCGGCGTCGGGCCAAGCTGCCACCTAAGACAGGATAGTAGTACACGTCGCCCTGGTTGATGGGTCATATCATGGCTAAGACTTGCTCATCGTCCTTAGGGGAGCGGCGTCGGGCCAAGCTGCCACCTAAGACGGGATTGTAGCGCACATCGCCCTGGTTGATGGGTCATATCATGGCTAAGACTTGCTCATCGTCCTTAGGGGAGCAGTGTCGGGCCGAGCTGCCACCTAAGACGGGATTGTAGCACACGTCGCCCTGGTTGATGGGTCATATCATGGCTAAGACTTACTCATCGTCCTTAGGGGAGCGGCGTCGGGCCGAGCTGCCACCTAAGACGGGATTGTAGCGCACGTTGCCCTAGTTGATGGGTCATATCGTGGCTAAGACTTGCTCATCGTCCTTAGGGGAGTGGCGTCGGGCCGATCTGCCACCTAAGACGGGATTGTAGACCTTTTGACGAGCAAGCAGATAATACATTTAGATAGATGTTTCTTAACAAAAGCAGGTAACCATAACAAGGATGACGTCCCATCAAGCTAGTGCAGCAGCTGTTGGCGATGTGTTACCAAATGTCTCAGTGTGATCATATGTAGTACTTCCTTGGGTTGTCATTGTTCCAGCTATGCTTGAGGACGACACCGTCAAGATCCCGTAGGCGAAATGATCATGGTTGGGATGAACTGATGACCTCGTATGGGCCTTCCCACTTTGAGCTGAGCTTGCCGTCGGCCTCGAGGTTGAGCTTCTTCTTGAGTACCAGGTCGCCCACCGCTATGAGCCTCGGCTTCACTGTCTTGTTGTAGTACTTGGCAGTTGCGACTTGGTAACGGTCAATGTGTAGGGGTCGCACCTCGTCGAGCCCCTCGAGCGATGTTAGGTGGTTGGCATTGTCCAGCTGCTCGGCGATGCGCAGGGATTCAAACTCCACCTCGGCCGGAGTGACGGCCCTCCTTGCTGAATAACAGCTTGAATGGAGTGTACCCCATCGCTCGGTTGACCGACGTGCGGGACGACCATACACGCTCGGGAGCTCGTCCGCCCATTTCCCTGCAGGAAGCTCAAACATACATTTTTGTAAGCCTGAAAGAATAATGCCGTTATCCCTTTCTACCATGCCTTTGGCCTTCGGGTTCATGACTGAGGCGAAGCACAGCTTGATGCCGAGGGTGGAGTAGAAGTTCCTGAAGTTCGCCACATTGAACTGAGTCCCGTTGTCCATGGTTACCTCGCATGGGATACCGAAGCAGCACACGATGCTTTTCCAAACAAACTTCTACACGGCAGCCGGGGTGATCTTCGCCAGCAATTCTACTTCCATCCACTTGGAAAAGTAGTCCATGGTGACAATGACGAACTTGGCACCCCGGCACGCTGTCCTGAAAGGGCCGATGAGGTCGATTCCCCAGCGTGCTAGGGGCCAGGAAGGTGAGATGGGTTGCATCGAGTTCGCTGGTCTGCTTGTGCCTCGGCCCATCCAATGGCTCGCCGAGCAGTGTTTCACCAGGTCTTGAGCATCATTTAACACCGTGGGCTAGTAGAATCCAGCGCGGTAGGCTTTGGCGACCAGGGATCTGGGGGCGAGGTGCGAGCCGCAGAGCCCCTGGTGGATTTCCTTGAGCAGACCCTTGCCCTCCTCCGTCGAGACACACTTCAAGAACGGGGCGCATACACCCGCTTGTAGGGAGAGCCTTTATGAATGATGAAGCTCCAAGCGCTTGTTGTTAGCTGACGTGCCTCGACCGGGTCCTCGGGCTCTTTCTCCATGGAGAGGTACTCTTCGATTTGAGTCCTCCAGTCCTCCGGCGAGATGACGCAGACGTGTGCCTGTCGAGGTGGCTGACAGAGTCTCGCTAAAGGCTCCAAGGGGTAGAGTGGTCCAACCGCTCGCTGCTCGGGCAAGGAGGTCGGCCTCAGTGTTGTCCTCCCGTGGAATATTTTGGACGGTAATTCCCTTGAAGGGCTTCTCTATGGCTCTCACCGCTGCCAGATACTTAGCCATCTCCAGGTCTTTTACTTGGTAGTCTTTTCCGACTTGACCGACGACCAGTTGTGAATCACTCTTGATGAGAAGCCTGCATGCCCCAGTCGTGCGTGCCTTGCAAAGCCCGAGCAGAAGCGCTTCGTACTCCGCAACATTGTTCATCATTTTGAAATTCAGTCGGGCCAAGTATTACATCTTGGCTCCCTCCGGGGACACCAGGACCGCACTGGCCCTGGCCCCTTCTGCACACTAGGAACCATCAACATAGAGGATCCAGGTCGGGTCTTCCATGCTCTGTGCGAGGTCTGGTTGAGGTACCCACTCTGCAACGAAGTTGGCCAGCACCTGCGACTTGATGGTAGTCTTGGGGAGAAATTCGACCACGAATGGAGCAATCTCGGCTGCCCATTTGCTGACTCAGCCCATGGCTTCTCAGTTGCGGAACATCTTGCCTATCGGGAAAGAAGTTGGGACCCATATTGGATGAGCCAAGAAGTAGTGGCGAAGCTTCCTAGACGCCATGACCAGTGCATACGCCAGTTTCTCGAGCTCGGTGTACCATATCTTCACCCCTTGCAATGAATCAGAGACGTAGTAAACTGGGTTCTAGGTGCGGCCCTACTCCTTGATGAGAACGGAGCTGACAGCTGAGGCTGCGGCAGCGAGGCACAATAGGAGGTTGTCTTCGAGGCGAGATACCCCTTTAGGGCCTCAAAGGCTGATTGGCACTCCTCGGTCCACTCAAGCTTTCTAAAGCCTCGCAGAACCTTGAAGAATGGGAGCCCCTTCTCGGCCAAGCGTGACATGAATCGCCCCAGGGATGTGAGTCGGCCCGCTAGCCTCTGCACTTGCTTGGTTGTGGCGGGCAACTGCATGTTGAGGATTGCGTGGATCTTCTTTGGATTCGCCTCGATTCCTCTTTTTGAGACTAGGAAGCCCAGTAGCTTTCCAACGCGCACGGTGAAGACGCACTTCTCTGGGTTCAGCCCCATACTGGACCACTGGAGGTTGGCAAAAGTTTCTTGTATGTCGGCCGTGTGAGTCTGGGTGAGGACGCTTGTGATGACGATGTCGTCCATGTATGCCTCCACGTTCCTACCGACTTGATCACTGAGAGTTTTGCCGATCAATCGAGCGAATGTCGCCCCTGCGTTCTTAAGGCCAAACTGCATCCGGTCGTAGCAGAACGTTCCACACGGAGTGATGAAGCTGGTCTTCTCCTCATCCTCCTCGGCCATCCACACCTGATGGTATCCCGAGTATACGTCCAAGAAGCTCATGAGGTCGCAGCCGGAGGTGGCGTCGACCAGCTGGTCGATGTGAAGGAGGGGGAATGCATCCTTTGGGCACGCTTTGTTGAGGTCGGTATAGTCCACACACATTCGCCATTGCCCATTCGCCTTCTTGACGAGGACCGGGTTCGCCGGCCACTCCGGGTGCAAGACCTCACGATGACCCTGGCCTTTAGCAGCTTGGCGACTTGCTCGCGGGCTGTGACTTGTCGATCGGCTGATATTTTCCTCAGGCGCTGCTTGACTGGGCGAGCCCCTGGCATGACCATTAGCTTGTGCTTGATTACACCTCGAGGCACGCCCAGCAGGTCCTCGGGCTCCAACACGAAGATGTCACTGTTAGCTCACAGGGTAAGAAGAAGTGCCTGCTCCACCTCAATCGAAAGGTCCGCCCCGATTAACATAGTCTTGTGTGGCTCGTCCTTGGACAGCATAACTGATTGGGTCTCCCCATCTGGCCTGGGCTTGGGGATCCACCATCCCATAGTGGATGACATGAACTGGTCACTGGTGACATCGATGCCGAGGACCTCGCCCACTTTGGGTGAGGTGGTGTTGTCGGAGGAAGCAGGGCGGGATGCTTCAACCACTAGGATGATGTAATGGACGTATCTTATGGCTGAGGTTGTGGTCTCCTCGATGTGGTGACATAGGCCCTGGTCGCCATACACCGTTATGACTCTAGTGGGGGCGGGGACCTTCATGCACAAGTAGGCGTGGTGAGGAACTGCCCCGAATTTGTTGAGTGCCATCCTTCCGAGAATCACATTGTACTGGTAGGGTATGTCGATGACGTCGAACAGAACATTCTCGGTGCACTCACCACCTTCGTCCTGGAACTTGACCGGAAGCTTGATTCGGTCGACGGCCGTGATCGGCTCACCGCTGAACCCGAGAAGGGGAACGCCCAGAGACAGGAGACACGAACGCGAGATACCCATCCTGTCCAGGGTGGAAGCGAACAAGATATCAGCCGAGCTTCCCCTGTCCACGGACACACATCAGACCTCCACCTCTGATATGATGGCCGAGATGACCAAGGCGTCATGATGCGGGAGGACAATGCCCGCAGCATCCTCTGGGCCGAAGGTGATCGTGGTGCTCGTCTAGGCGGGGAGCACTGTCGGGGGTATGCCCCTATGTGTTGGACTCGGCAGACATACTCCTTGCGCCAACGCTTCGACGTGAAGGTGTGAGCACTTCCTCCGGTGATTGCATGGATGACACGATGTGGCTCCTGCCCACCGGTAGGCGGTCCACGTCGCGGGGGCGGAGGGGGTAGCCCTAGGGGAGCCTCGACCCAGGGCTCCTGTGTTCACTATCCTTGGCCCATTGGAGGGGGGCGAAAGGGGCCTCAAGCTCGGGCGACAACTTCACACTCAGTCGTCGAGTGCAAGCACGACTTGTGTAGCTTGCAGTACATTCGGTGAGGGCCTCTCGGCCGAGGCAGCTCCTACTGGCGATGATCTGCTCTGCCTCGATCCTGTCCCGGCCGAACATAGGGCTCCCTCCCATGCTGCTGCAGAGACTCACGGAGCGGAGGCCCCTGACGTGGCGGGAGACGGGCCGCCTGTCGCCCTTGCGCCTGACGCGATCCTCGTGGTAGACCTCCTTCTTCCTCGTACTCGGCCTGCTCCTCGTCTCGCCGATCCTCCTCGGACACATGATGTACATCGTGGCACCTCGGATGTCGCCCCTCTGCTTTCTCTATCCCCGCGTATACTTTCCATGGCCTCCTCCCATTCGCAGAATTCGCCCTTCCTCTACACGGGCATAGACCTCCATAATGTCATACAGTTTTTCGACATGGCTCGACCGCTTCCTCTCAAGTTTGTCGGCTAAGGCCTCATTGTTGATGCCCCCGCCGAGCGGCCTCGTAGATGGTCTGCTCGGCAACCCCTTTCACCTGGCACTGGACTTCAAAGAATCGACACTGAAATGCTCGAATGGTTTCGCCCGGGCGCTGCCGGAGGTTGCTGAGGTCCGTCGAGGGCACCCCTGGAAATGCCTGTGCAGTTTATCGCGCAGCTGCGCCCAAGAGTATATCGTGCAAGGCTCGAGGCTGAGGTACCACGCCTGGGTGATGCCTGTGAGGGCGAGGAGCAGGCTCTTCGCCATGATGGCCTCGCCATCCCCTGAAGCCATTACCGCTGCCTCGTACACCCTTGTGTACACGTACAGGACCGGGTCGGTCGTACCCACGTACTTTGGGAGGTTGGCGGGACAAAACTTGGGTGGGAACGGAACCGCCATGAGCCCCTAGCTCAACGGGCTCACCATGCTCATGAGGTCAATGACCTCCGAGTGGCGGATGACGTGCTCTGGTCATTGTTGGTCGACATGTGCTTTGCCCGGATGCCGCTCGATATGTGGGTCCCCCTGGTGACTTGGGCCGCCCTCGTAGTTGCGGATGGTTTCTCGGGCAGCTTGCTGGTTCTGCAGTATGTTCGCCCTGAGACGCGCCACCTCAAGGTCCGCCTTGCCCATGTACGTCACCGCCCGTGCCCACGCCTCGTCCAAGTCTCGAAGGAGAGCCTCGGCTGTCGGGGAAGGAATGCAGGTCTCCGCGCGGGCGGCGGAGCGACCCTTGGCCAGCTGACAGCGCAGTTCCTTCGTGGCGTGGGCCCCTGGTGGGGGCGGGGGGGGTCGCCAAAACTCGTGTTGCCTCGAGCTGTGCCCTCTATAGGCCAGTCACCTGTTGAGATTGGGCGTTCGCCTTTAGCGCCTCCAACTCCGCTGCCTGGAGACGTGCCTGCAGGATCGCCAACCTTTTCGCCGCCTCCTCGGCCTGCCGCTGCAGGCCTTCCACCTCATCCGCCAGACTCCACGTGCCCACAATGGCTTCCACCGTTAGTGGCGCCTGCGCCCCGACGAGCGAGACTGCAGCTTGGGACCCCCCATCTGTCGCGACGCCAGAGGTAAGCTTGCCCGGGCGATCAGGTCCTACCGGCGCAGCCCTCGTCGCCTTCCGCTGGAGGGGAGCTGAACCTCGCGTCTTCCACTCGCCGCCGCCTTCCGCCTGGTTCCGGTCACCCCTTTCTTTGGTCAAGGTGGCATGGTGTAGCTCTAGGTCAGAAGCACGTCGCCCCTTCGATCC
Source organism: Stipa capillata (assembly GCA_019208055.1). NCBI lineage: Eukaryota > Viridiplantae > Streptophyta > Magnoliopsida > Poales > Poaceae > Stipa > Stipa capillata. Next base: position 15,360 of record JAGXJF010005381.1, read on the forward strand.
CCACGGTCGGCGCCAACTGTCGATGAAATGTCTCTCGGACAGTAAACTTGGGCACCCTGGGTCGGAAGGCCGAGGTGCTCAGAGGACGACTTGGGAAACAATGCCTAGTGAACACGGGAACTGCCCCAAACTACCGCCGAAGACTAGTATGGAAATTGCAGTGGAAAATAGAACTGAAACTCGAAGGAGTGAGCTTGGATCCATATAGGGTGTAGATTTGCCCTTATATAGGCAAAACAGACTTACAAGTGAATATACATCTTTGCCCTTAGGCAGATCACAATTTTATCCTAGTCTGTGTCACTGTACATCGGGCGAATCAGTATTCTGCTACTCACCGTTACCTATTATATTCGTAGGCATATCCCCGATGCGCCTCGCCGGTATGGTCCGCCATCGTGCTCACCCCCTCCCCGCGGAGTTGGTCAAGGGCGGAATCGGCAAGGTGTTGTTTGCTACCTCGGACCGAGCCCGCTCCTCCTCCGCCTCGTCGTGGGGAGATGTTGACCTCGGCTCTGCTCGGGGACAGGTGACTTGGTCCGAGTCCTCCTGGTCACCTCACCCGGGAGGGGGGCTGCTCGCCCAAGGCCTCGCCTCCGGAGGGCGATGTGGCCTCGCCTGGGTCCTTCGCCGGATGTACCTAGGGGACTACAGCGCATGAAAGTTAACAAGCATGTGAAAAGATAGATTAGGGGGTACCTCGCCCGGACGATGTGGCCGGACTCCCCCAACAAATACCAATATTTTATGTCATTCACGAAGTCATGGTGGGGAAGGTGACCGCGGCGGTGTCCTTAGGGCCGAAGGTCACGGTAGCGTCGACCCATGCGGGCAGATCAGTAGGCGGAAAGGAGTTGATGTGGTTGACTTAACAGGTGGAGGCCCGGCGCTGCCGCTTGGATGAGTAGGTGTGAGCGTTGCCTCCGATGATGGCGTGGATGATTCGTTGGGGGCCAATGGCCTGCACTGGTGCTTCGCCATGTGGCGGTGGCGGTGGCAGCTGTAAGTCAGGAACTCCTTGCTCCTGAGCTCGGCCTGACGGATTGTGTTCATTGTCCATCACCGATGAGATGTCATCGGTGGCAGATTGTATTGGTGCCCGTTACTAATGTAGTGTCATTGATGGCGAGTAAATTTATCCGTCACGGATGATTTAAGTCATACCGATCACTAATCGCTACCGTATCCCAAATCCGTCAATGACGCGGAATTTTGCCCGACTGTGGCAACGCTTTCCGTAGTAGTGTCAAAACAGACATTTAGGGTATAGGTGTTCGAAAATTGAATGGATGTCGCAATCCATAGATGATGCCACACTATCATGTCACTTAATGGGCATGCATGGATGCGATCACTGCTATATTCTTTGCGTACAAAATAAGAGATGTCGATCGTGTTTCACACCACTCCTATCATTATGCATGCATGCCCATGCACAGAATGGATTATGTATACACGTAACTGTCACCGGACTAGAATGCAGGCTTAAGTTTAACCGCTACTATCTCAATGTCACAATGTAAATTATTTTAAGTATTGGTATAATTTTTAAGATAACATTTTAACTATAAATTTCTATTAAAACATATTGCCTCAAATAAAACAAATACATATTACGAATGTATTTTTTTCCTTTTTGGATAAAGTAGGTTAGACCATTGGCCTCTATATCAATCGATGCATGCAGTCTTATTTTATTAAAAGAAGTCATTACAATAGTTCAACTCTCCGCAAAGGAGAAGAAAGCAAAGTCGACTTAGAACGATACAATCACTCTCAAGAATCACACAATCTATTGCCAGATCGCAATCCATATTGGGTGAACAATCTCCATGCTACCGTCTCTAATTGGCTGCACCCAGAAGCCAAAAAATCCCGTCCCTCTAACCATAGCAGTAAGTACCATGTATGGAGCCAGCTGGTAGCCATATAAATAACCTATAAAAATTAGAAACTCTTATTTTTGTGTTAAAAATTACATAATTTCCAATAAGCACTACCACAGAAACCCGTCACCAATGTGAACATCGCACACAGTCACTATTTTAGGCTCGTGTGTGATGTGCCACGGCAAATTGACCCGTGTGCGATGTGAGGCACATCGCACATGACTTTTTCTGAAAAACTGTGTGCCTCACATCGCACACGGTTGTTTCCTAGGAACCATGTGCGATGTGAGGCACAGGAAACAACCGTGTGCGATGTGGACATTCGTAACATTTCATGTTAAGTTGGATGGAGATAATGTCTATATGAAAATTGCAGCTCTCGACGAGATCTACAACTTTACAGTTGGCAAGTTTCTTGTTTGGAGCAATCTAGATGTCCAAATATTAGCCGGAAGGAGGCACATCGCACACGGTTGTTAGGAAACAACTGTGCGTGATGTCGTTTTCTAAAATTCATAGCTTTTTCATATGTAGTCGGATGGAGACAATATCTATATGAAAATTATAGCCTTCAATGAGATCTACAACTTTGTAGTTGACAAGTTTCTCGTTTGGAGCTATCTAGATGTCTAAATCTTATCCGGGAGGTGGCATATCGCACAGCACATCGCACACGGTTGTTAGGCAACAACCATGTGCGATTTCTCATTTCGAAAATTCGTAACTTTTTCATATGAAGCTGGATGGAGACAATGTCTATACAAAAATTATAGCACTCGACGAGATTTACAACTTTGCAGTTGATAAGTTTCTTGTTTGGAGCCATCTAGATGTCCAAATATTAGCTGAAAGATTCAGTTTGAAAGGGTCAAAAGGAATAGATATCCTACTAGTCATAAGACGGTGTTCAAGTGAGATAGTTAGGTAGGTTTGCGTGAGAGCAAGAGGTCATGGAGGTTATGAGTTCGAGTCTCCAAAACTGCACGCGCGCATATTTCACGCGAAGAATCGCGTGACTTGTGACTTTTTTGGCTTTTTTCCCCAACCTAAATAACCCGTCTGCGTGGAACACATCGCACACGGGCCAAACTGAAAAACCGTATGCGATGTGCATATCATCGCATACGGCTCTGGACCCGTGTGCGATGTGCACCCCACATCGGTGACCGGCTGGTGCATACGGACTGGAAAACCGTAAGCATGACCTTTTTCTATGGTAGTGAAGCCTTATGGACCAACATAAAACACAATCTCCAACTAAAATTTACGCTCGTATCTATTTACCCAAGCCCGTTAACCAATTTGTAAACATATTAGAAATGCTACAGGGTAGAGGGAGATGGAATGTCACAAAGACAGTTCGCCACATTAGGCTAGGAAAATAACATTCCAAAGAAGACGTGTTGAATTGCTTCATTCTTGTCACAAACGTACATTGCTTGCTACCCATCCGCATCTTTAGTCAGTATGACCCATGACAAAGGCACCATACAAATTTTGTTATCTTTAGCTTCCATATGAATTTCTGACGGAAAGGAGAGTGGTAATCACCGATAACGGCATACATCAACTTTACCGTAATTTGGCTGGATGAATCTAACTTCCAATGGAAGATATCTCGATCCTGATTTAAGTGGACGTTTACTACACTACAACAGAAATCATTTGTACAGATGGTTCGGAACTCCCGTGCGGGACGGTTTTCCGAACCGTCTATACGAAAGAGTCTGTACAAATCAGATTTATACAGACGGTTTTTTGGACCGTCTGTACAAATCGATTAGTACAGACGGTTGCAAACTAGAACCGTCTGTACAAATCGATTAGTACAAACGGTTCCAAACTAGAACCTTCTGTACAAAGTTTGGAACCGTCCCGCACTAATTGATTAGCACAGACGGTTTTAGTTTGGAACCGTCTGTACTACTCGATTAGCACCCGTCTGTGATGTCGTGTTATAAAAAAAAATATATGGCCCCGCGCGCCATCAGCCGCGTCTCATCCGGCCGTTCGCGTGTCCCATCCAACCACTGGAATTAAATCGCACAATATGATACCAGCGGAATACTATCCCGCAACCTCGTGTTGTCCAAGCAAGGGGAGTTGCCAGCTGACCTAGATTGAGTACATGATATAGACTGAGTAGCTTTTCTCTTAACTAATCCCTACAAGTAAGCTGGACGCCTCTAGTACAGACGGTTCAATTCAATACTTGGAACCGTCTGTACAAATAGCACAGACGGTTCCAAGTTTTAGAACCGTCTGTACTGTTAGATTTGTATAGACGGCTCCAATTTGGACCCGTCTGTGCTATTTATACAAACAGTTTCAAATTGGAGCCGTCTATACTGCAGCTTCGAGTGCTAGTTTTAGAGTCTAGATCTAACCCTAGTTTGAGAGGTTTTAGTAAAACAGCCATAAATTTCTCATACGGAGTCCGTTTTGGGTCCACGACCACTCAAATCGAAGCTAATGACGAGGCGCATCCGAAAATTCTACACATGTATACACTTGTACGCATCTTGACCCTTAAAATTCGGCCTCTAAGTAAGACTTTTTCGCTCCGGAAGTTTTTCCATTACTTTTTTTGATCTTGCGGAGGGCATATCTCCTACACCCGGACTCCGAATTGGGTGATTCTTGTTTCCCTGGTTAGCTTGAGCCGGTGACTTGCTTTCCACCCTGATCTTAGCTTCTGTCGAGCACTTTCGTCGGGTGCCGTTTTCAAAATCTTCGATTTCGGGCCGAGATTTCCACTAGTCGTTTCGTCGACTTTCTTGGAATTGGCTCAAAATTTGTGGAGACGTAGAGTTTGACCTCCCGCTCACAGCCGTGAAAACCGTTCGACAATCGGAGCTATCAAACTCGCTACCCAACGCTGCCACTTTCCTACCGCGGCAAGAAAATCTGCAGTTTTGTTGCCGCGGCAGCACCAACCTTGCTTCATCTATTTGTACAGACAGTTCTAGTTTAGAACCGTCTGTACTGTTAGATTTGTACAGACAGTTCCAAGTTTAGAATCGTCTATACTGTTTAGAGATTTGTACAGACGGTGCCGACTTAGAACCGTCTGTACTATTCGATTTGTACAGACGGTTCCAGTTTAAAACCGTCTGTACTGTTTACAGATTTGTACAGACGGTTCCACGTTTAGAACCGTCTATACTGTTCTATTTGTACAGACGGTTCCAGTTTAGAACCGTCTGTGCTATTTGTACAAATGGTTCCAGTTTAGAACCGTCTGTACTGTAGCGTCCTGCTTGTTGGGAACCGCTTGTACTCATTTTCTCAGACGGTTTTTCTTTTGGAACCGTCTGTAATAATATTTGTACAGACGGTTCCAAAAATCCGTCTATACAGGGGCATCCCGTTAAATCATTTTTGTAGTAGTGCTAATTGTCCCAACAATCATATATTATGAAAGTATATTAATAATGAATCTAGTAATATCAATTTAGCATTGTAGATATTGGTGAATTATTTTATATTAATAGTCAAACCTCAAATGTTTGAATTTCACAGATTCTCAAATGAATTATATATATTGTGACACGGACGAAGTATTTCACAATATTTCTCTATTGCTAGAGCACAAGCTAATTAATTATTTGGTCTATATGATGCAAACCAATGCGACTACCATTAAGATCACTAGTCATTAACGACTAAGAAGTGTAACTAACTAAGCCATAGTTCACCAAAGCTTGCAGCTTGATTTTCATTACGGAGATTAAGGGTATCTACGTACATGTGGTCTGTAAAATTACAATCACTACTACAAAAAAGGTCATCCGCTATACCGTATCACTGACGGGCCGAGAAAAGCCCGTCACGCTTCCAACATATCACTGACGGGCACAAGGAAAGAAGTCAGTACTAACTATACAAGATGTTCCGTTTCGAGTCATAACTGACGGGCAAGACGAACGACCGTCAGTGATGACATCAGCGAAAACACAAGATTTGACAGAAAAGACATCACTGACGGGCACGTAGAAAGACCTGTCACGTATGTAAACTGTCATCTATGACGGTCGCTTAAAAGAACCCGTCATTGATGTGAAGTCGATTTATCACTGACGGTCACCAGTAATACCCGTCAGAGGTGATAAGAACATCTCTGACGGGCGCACATCTCGCCCGTCTGTGGTGACTTGGCCCATGATATTGACATGGGTCACCACTGACGGATCTTTTAGTTCGGCCTGTCAGTGAGGTCTATTTGGATTTCACTGACGGGCCGTTGTGCACCGCCCGTCAGTTCTCGTCGTTCATTGCTGACGGTTCCTTTTAGGTTGCCTATCAGTGGTGACTCCTTCCTATATAAATCCAGCCCAAGCTCAAAAATATTCTGTGCCCGCGCGTCCCCAGGACCCGCTGCGTGCGCCCACCGTTGCCAGCCAAACTGCTGCGGGCCCACGCGTGGCCCTATTCTCTCCCGAAGGCCCTTTTCTTTCCAGCCCTCTTGATCCCTCTCTCAAAGATTGCTTGCTCCTTAATTAATTCCTTCTCTCCTCCCCACTCTCAAAGGCCATTTTTTCTCCTCCTCCAGTCCCCATCCCCTCTCAAAGACCCATGCCTCCTTGTCAACATCCCTCTCCCCGAAGGCCCACAATATCCGTTGCTCCTAGCTCCTCTTTGAACCTCTAACATGGTAATTACTTTATTTTATTCGACGTGAGAGAAGAAATGGCTAATTTAATATATTTATTTTATGAAATTATTTTTATTTTGCCGTAGGGATCGATTGATAGAATTGGATGTATGGTGATCGTGCCACACAGAGTTTTGTCACCGCTTTGAATGAGTTTCTTCGAGTCGCTCAAGAGAATATGGCGATCAAGGAAAAGCGAAGATGTGTTGTCCATGTCGTAAATGTAGTAATATGCAAATGTTATCAACGACGGGGGAGTTGCAACTACATTTGCTGACGAAGGGTTTCATGGAAGGCTATACACGTTGGACACGTCATGGTGAAGAGAAAGAGTTGCAACCCCGACAGAAGCGGTGGCCCTCGTTGAGGATGAGCACGGCGTAGCTATCAAGGAAGAAGCTAATTCAGAATCTTCGGAGGATAGCATGGGGAATTTGGATGACATGTTGCGTGATATGGAAGAGATGACTGTGAACCCCGGAGAATGAAAGGGAGTTCGCAAATTTTGTAAGATTGTTGGAAGACGTGAGAGTACCGTTGTTTGTTGGATGTAAACTCGAGCATGACGCGGTTGTTCATCTCGTTAGAACTTCTAAAGCTAAAGGCAGCCTACAACTGGCCGACACAAGTTTCACAAATTATTAGAGCTCCTGATGACGTATAGTACGGTATCCCGTTTATTAGGGGTATCCGTATACAATTCCCTGGGTTGCCGGAAGGTACCGCGTATTTAGCAAGCGTCCTAGGATGATAAGGCAATCCCTCGTAAGAAGGGAAGACATTCCTCCGAATAGGAAGTCTATCCCGAGATTTAAGGGATACAAGAGTCCTACCCTGGTATAAGTCCCAGGGATGGTACGACTAGATGAAGCCCCCTATAAAAGGGTTCGCAACCCCCATGGGGGAAGACAAGCTCTTTCAGATCCACGAGTTCCAGAAGACGAAGCCTACAACTGCCCGAAGGAGTCGAGCACGATAGGATTAGCCAGATTAGTCTACGATTAGGCCTAGGATAGCCACTAACACAATACCCCAATTGTAAAGACGTTTTCTCCATCAATATATCGCAACAGGACGTAGGGTTATTATCCTGAGGGAGGCCCAAACCTGTATAAAAACGGCTGTCCCCTGCTGTCAGAATCTCTGGCCTTGGGCCCTAGAGGTCCCTACCCCCAGTATCAACACTCCACAAATACCGTAAGATCACCGATTCACCGATCGTCGACAGATGGCGCCGATCGTGGGGACCTCTCCGGACCAAGCCGTCCAGGAAGAATCAAGTCGGCAGATGCGCACAATCGTGATCAGTTCCGTACGCCAACTGCACAGCCCTCATTGGTCCGGACCGATGAGGAAGAGGCAGATTCGGCCGGGAAATCCGATCGCCTCCACACACCGGACTAGGTACTCAGACCAGGGATTCTACGACAACTTTGGCCCCCTGGACCCGTACCCAGTGACGGATCACGTGGACTTCGGAGAAGACGCCCCTGGAGAGTACTCGGATTTGCGAAGCGGATCTCTTCAAGGCCGAGTGCGCCAGGGCTTTCGACGGGAAGCTCGTGCTAAACGACAACCTCCCGGCAGGGATGACCAGCCCGATGATCGTGATTTCCCCTGCGAGCTCTGAGCGGCAGAACGATCATGTTTCCACCCACGACATGTCCGATGAGGACAACACGATGGAGTATGAATATACATCATCCCAGCCTGGGACCCCGGATGGTTTCTCGCGATCGGTGATGACCGCGAAAATGACAGGGACCAGAACTTGCCTGGGGGCTCGCAGTTGCGGAACCCATTGGCTACTCCCCCCAGGAACGAGGATTTACCAGACGCGGAGAGATCTCCTTCGGGATCCAGAGAGTACGTATCCCGGACTGCTCGAAGGCTCGCGGAGGTGTGCAATCTGCTGTCACGGTCACCGGCAGCAGATCTATCACACCCGAGGGCAAGCAGTGACTACAGCGGCTGGGGGCTGACCTCCAGGAGGCACAGAACCAGGCCGAGTCTTCTCAAGCCCAATCGGTGACCTATAGTTCCACCCGAACAAAAAACCGATCTACAACCAGACGCAGGGCGACCGGCAAGGACGCAACCCTCGGAACAGATCTCCTCGTGAGGAGCAACATACCGACCTCCGAGAACACCTCAACAGGCGTCGACAAAGGCGCCGGCAAGACCAACAGCCCCCTCAGAGGGATCACGTGCCACAGGCCAATGTTCGTAGCCAGACCCATGTCTCGAACAGTGGCGAGAACACGCCTATCGGGGAGCCTTCAGCGGATGCCAAGCGTTTATCCCAGGAGCTCCGGCAGTGCGCTGGCCTTCCTGGTTCAAGCCCGGGTCATTGGAGTCATACGATGGCACCATGAACCCCGTGGAATTTCTGCAAATCTACACCACCGCAATCGAGGCCGCAGGCGGAGACGAGAAGGTTATGGCCAACTATCTGCCCACCACTCTCAGAGGACCCGCTAGGACCTGGTTGACGAATCTACCCTCAGGAACAATCTGCTCATGGGGACAGCTCTTACGACATGCTCCTCGGTAATTTCCAAGGCACCTTCCCACGACCTGGTCGTGTCGATGATCTATTCTTGGTCATCCAACGACCAGTACGAGACTTTCCGAGAGTTTACCAAGAGGTTTAGGCGCTGTCTGCAACACTATCCCAGAGATATCAGACTCGGATGTCATCCGCGCCTTCACTAGGGGCAGCCGAAACGAGATGTGTACCCACGACCTAATCATGTGACCCCCCAAAGACCACGAGACAGCTCATGGACCTGGCCGAAAAGGCCGCCTGCGCGTAAGAAACTTTGCGATACATCAAACAGCAACAAGGTGGATCGACCAGTTCACCTCTGCGAGTAAGGGACGATCCGAGAAAGACAAAGCGCAAGAAAAGCCCTCCGGGGGAATAGGGAAAAGAAGGCCAAAGCCGATGAAGTAATGGCCGACATCTCCGAGAAGCGCAACTGGCGGTCTCGCTCCAAAGACAAGCCTACCAATTCCTCTGATAAGCCATCCAGGCCCTGGTGCGACTTCCACCAGACGGACTCGCATGACGTACGTCAATGTCGCATCTTCAAGAAATACCTTAGGGAAGAAAGAGAGAAGTTCCGCGAGGAAACCCTCAAGTCGCTAACAACAGTCGGGCCACGACTTCCGACGATGATGATTTCACTCCTGAGCCTTTCCAGGGGCATGTAAGAGCTATTGAGCACATATTCAGGGGCTCAACCTCGTATGAGTCGAAGAGGCATACAAGGCGATTGCCCAAGAAGTTCTCGCAAGCATACCGCGGATACCTCGGGCGGTCAAGTGGTCTGAGGTCCGATTTCTTTCGATCAGACAGACTGTCCCCGAGAATTGTGCTCGACCAGGCGATATCCGATCGTTGTGGACCAACGATCAACAACTACCGAGTTGGCCGCGTGCTAATAGATGGAGGGAGCTCCTTCAATATCCTATTCGTCGACGCCCTTGAGGCAATGCAAGTACCGCGATTGTCTATTTCAGACGGTACGCATGCATTTCATGGTATCGTCCCAGGCTCATCGGCCACTCCGATCGGGCAGGTCACACTCCCGGTTACCTTCGGTACACCGGAGAACTTCCGGACAGAGAAAGTCCTGTTCGATGTAGTAGACTTCGAAACGGCGTACCAATGCTATCCTAGGAACGCCCAACCCTAGCCAAGTTCATGGCAGCAACGCATTATGCTTATCAGTGCGTAAAGTTGCCCGGCCCCAAAGGTGTCCTCACGATAAGGAGCTCCGCCAATGAAGCGCTTTCTCTGCGACAAGCGTAGCCTCGACCTCGCAGAAGAACAACAACTCACTCTTCAGGACACTGATGTAACGGCGCGTGCTTCTACATCGTCAAGACCATCACCACAACTGTGGGCGACACCCTCCGGAAGTACCCCCTCCAAGTCGGAGAAAAAGTTCCACGACTAAATCGGAACTGGGGGGAAAAGGGCCTCCTCCTCAGTCGGACAGGCGGTTTCCATAGGAGAAGCCGCCCAATCCAGGTCACCCGACGTAGTTAAAGAAAGGTCGTGTCCCCTAGATAGTCCTTCGTACACCCTCGGTAAGTCAGTACGGCCGCCACCTCCCCACCAACATACCGCAAATTGCACCAACCCGGCTCCTGAAGTCGTTAAGCTTCGAATAGAGACGATGATACAACGCTCCGGGCGACGTCGCCCAGCATGCTCATTCACCAAATTCATCGACAGTAGGTCACGACGAACAGGACCCAAGTTTCTGGAGCAATTGGCAGTACCCTGGGAAAGGAGGGGCCGGTCTTATTTTATTTTCCTAGGGTTGTCTAGATTACCTTCTCCTATAGTAGTTTGTAAAAGACGCTTTAGATAGCACACAGTTTTAAATATATCAAGTTTTCACGTTCAGTATTCATTTTTCTAGACTGCCTATCCGAGATACTCCTCAAATAAATCAGTCGGGGGCTGGACAAGGATATGGCGAGTTGGTGTACGCGTACGAGTACAAACTTTTTTCGACCCGCGCAAGAGGAAAGGGTTTTAGCACTGCAACTGTCGGGGATGCAAAGAAAACCCTTTAACGCGTTTGCAGGTGACAGGGGAAGCTACTGAGCCCCTGCTTGACCAGACCTAAGGCCTGGTTAACCGAGCTCCCCCCAGTTCCGCGGTAACATTCCCCGACCTCAAGCAAAGGAAGAAGAGGGAGGTACGAGTACTGCCGAACCGGCGGAATCTATACGACTTATCCACGTCCTCGACCGAAATAGTCGGAAAGAATCCCGGGTAGTGTGGAGTCTTGTCGCCAAAAGGGGAAACGTAGACCTTACCAGATGAAGCTTAATGTTGGCAAAGAAACACGGAGGTACTACCACGATAAGCTATGCAAAGACCCCTTACCGCGTTTATCGATGGCAAGGAGCCTTCCATCCGACTAAACCTAAGGTCTGGTCGAGCACGGCTAAAACGGCAAACAGTACTATCCGTGCGCCTAAGTCAAAAAAGACGTTAGTCTGGGGATAAGTCTATGAGAACCCTCGCGTTCGACAAAGGCTTCACAGGGCAGGAACAAAGGCAAGATTTCAAGACAAAAACACACAATTTATTGTACAGTTATTAACTATTGTCTATTACAAGTTTTTGCTAGAGGGTTGGACCCTATCCCCAAAGGCGTCTGCGGCACTTTGCACGGCATCGAGAAGCTCCTCCTCCCGACCAGCCGGCAGATCCGCAGTGGTCGCCTCCAGCTCGCTTTGGGCCTTCTCAAGAGGGGGAAGTCGGGAAAGGACGATCTAAGAGACAAAAGGTTAGCACCTATTGAATTGAAAGCTTTTCGTTACTAACATTTCGACTTACCTGGACCAGGGAACTCAAGCTAGCATTCTCCAGCACCGAGGGCTGCGGCGCCGAGGACTTGGTCGGGTCGACCAGTGCTAGCGTCTGGCTTGGCGCTGGGGGCTGCTCCTCGACAACCGTCTCCGCTGGGACCCCGGCCGGAAGGATATTCACCCTAGTCGGAATACACATCCGGATTAACTCTCCATAAAGACATGGAAAGACAAGAGAAGATCACAGAAAACTTACCTCGGGCGCTTCGGGTGAGGGGGCCCCTTCGACAAGGCGTCGGAGCGGCGCTTCTCGACAAGGGCCAATGGCGCCTTTCCCTTCACCGCCGTCGCCTCTCTCTCACAAGCAGCTGAGGGAGGAGGTGCTGGCTTCCGCGGAGGAGGGCCACTCTCTTCAGGCTACTCGACAAGGTTTACCCTTGGTGATCTCCCTAGAGAAAGAAAGGAATGAAACTGATCAGGTGAGGATTCGTACCTGGGGCCGAGGGCTCGGCGAGGGAGAAGATGTCCGGGCAGGAGAATCTGCGAGAATGACTCCCGCCGTCTCGACCTCGGAGAAGCTTCCAACCCTCTCTTCGGGGGCTGGCAGCGTTTCACCAAGAATCTCGACATCCTCGTCCTGCAATGGGGCTCCGGCCTGCTCGGCTTCCGAGTCAGGACCTCCGCAGCCTAGTCGCTGCAAGAAGGGAAACCCGAGTATTGTTAAACGACGCTACTTGGATGACTTAAGACCAGACAAGGCAGGAATATCCACTACTTACCGAAAGCACTTCTTTTTTGGCGTCGGGGCTGAGCTGCAGCAGAAGAAAGGGTACCCCCGTCCATCCTCCTTGCGGACTGCTCGAATAGGTTGTTCAACCTATTCGTAAGCTCCTCGGGGGACAAGTCTGTACAACCAAAAAAGAGGTGAGGGGCGAGTAGGAAAACTTCCCGACTAGAACGACACGAGAAGGAAAAGGAGCATACCCGAGTCAAAGTCCCGTGAATGGTCCTGCCGGTCTGGAACCATCCAAGTAGGGTCGACCCTTGAACGAAGGGGACTGATCCGCCGCTGAAGGAAGTCTTCCGTGACATCCCACACCGATAAGCCCCTGCTGGCAAGGTCGGCAATGTCCCGGACAAGCGCCTTCAGCTGCTTTGTCTCCTTCGGGGCCTCCACCCAGCTCTTCGTCAGAAGCGGAGCCAGGCCTCGGTAGATAATACCCGAGTTGGCCGGGGGCTGGCAGTAGAACCATCGGGAGTGTCAGTCCGACCACGGCGACTTCCAGGAAGAAGAAATATGCGAGTCCTTCTTCCCTTCTCGTAGTCGGAACCCGGCGCCGCCGACGACTCCGTTGCCGCTGGACTTCATTCGGCAAAGGTTGTAGAAGAACCTCCACAGCTCCAGGCTCGGTCTGATGCCGAGGTAGGCCTCGCACAAGTGCGCGAAGACCGCCAGCATCAGGACCGAGTTGGGATTGAGATGGATCAACTCAATCCCATAAGACTGGAGCACGAGAAGGAAAAGTGTGAGGGTGGGAATTGGAATCCGCACCTAAAGAAATCGGCGAAGACAACGATCCAGTCCGTGTCCGGGCTGGGGACCGTCTCCTTCGCGGCCTCGCGGACGGGTATGAACACCTCCGGGAGGATGACCTCATCCGCCACCAGCTTCTTGAGGGCGGCGGAGTCCATCACCGAGGCCTCGAACTCAGGGATGGCAGAGGTTGGCTCCCCCGAATCGTCCTCAGATGTCTTCGTGCCGCTCTTCTTTCCCATTTTCCTTCGGCTCGTGGGTCGGGGAGAAGTGGAGGCGGGAAGGGTTGACAGAATGGCGAGGAAGAAGATCGGTGGGAATGCTAGGCGACAGAGAGAATGTGTGCAAAAAACCCCAACCCTTGGTTTCTTAAAGGATTCAATTTTTCGCCGGACCGGGCGCGGTTAACGGCACGATCTGTTTCCATCGCATTTAATGCGGGCAGTGCTTTTTTCCGCATACGAGACGTTGCGCGGGAAAAAGAGGATCTGACAGACCCACGTCTCCGACAAGCGCGCTGCGTTATGGCTAACGTCAGCGCAGTAAGAGGAAAAGATTCTTCATCACCATGCAAAATTTCCGCCACGACGGTTCGTTTTTGTAGAAATCCATCAAGCAGACACGTGTCCGTGATCGACGGATCAGATCAACTCGGAAAGACGTTGGATTTTCCAATATTTGTTCTGATAGATTTCTCGTGACTACTCGGTAGGCAGCAAACCTACTCGGGAAAGTTATCGATAAGGAAAACCCGGTTCGCCTACTCGGAAGCTGCTTCCCGAGAAGGGCAGGATTTTTACAGAGCCGTCATGACCTCACTTCACGTACTGATGGGGGGCTTGATGACGTATAGTACGGTATCCCGTATATTAGGGGGTATCCGTATACAATTCCCTGGGTTGCCGGAAGGTACCGCGTATTTAGCAAGCATCCTGGGATGATAAGGCAATCCCTCGTAAGAAGGGAAGACATTCCTCCGAATAGGAAGTCTATCCCGAGATTTAAGGGATACAAGAGTCCTACCCTGGTATAAGTCCAGGGATGGTACGACTAGATGAAGCCCCCTATAAAAGGGTTCGCAACCCATGGGGGAAGACAAGCTCTTTCAGATCCACGAGTTCCAGAAGACGAAGCCTACAACTGCCCGAAGGAGTCGAGCACGATAGGATTAGCCAGATTAGTCTACGATTAGGCCTAGGGTAGCCACTAACACAATACCCCCATTGTAAAGACGTTGTCTCCATCAATATATAGCAACAGGACGTAGGGTTATTATCCTGAGGGAGGCCCGAACCTGTATAAAAACGGCTGTCCCCTGCTGTCAGATCTCTTGGCCTTGGGCCCTAGAGGTCCCTACCCCCAGTATCAACACTCCACGAATACCGTAAGATCGTCGATTCACTGATCGTCGACAGCTCCTTTCCAACGTTCTCCCGGAGGGGAACGTCTTGCCTACAAGCACTTACAGGGTGAAGAAGTTTATATGCCCTCTCGGATTGGATGTTGAAAAATTCCATGCGTGTCCAAACGACTGCATCTTGTACCGCAAAAGAGTACGTAGACCTACGAAGATGTCCGGTGTGCAAGACATCCCGGTACAAGCGTATTGCAAACCAGCTCGATTGTGACGAGGATGACGATGAAGTGAAGGGCCCCCTGCGAAGGTTTGCTGGTATCTTCCTGTTCTTCCCTATTTGTAAGTGGTTTTTTGCCAACAAGAAAGATGCAAAACGAATGCGTTGGCATAAGGAGGGTCGAATTGAAGATGGAATCCTGAGGCACCCTGCCGATGCATGCCAATGGAGGGCAGTGGACGATGCATTTCCTGATTTTAGGGAGGAGGTGAGAAACATAAGGTTTGGGATGAGTACGGACGGGATCAATCCATTCGGCAACATGAGTAGCAGACACAACACATGGCCAGTCCTTCTATGGATGTACAACCTTCCTCCATGGCTGTCGATGAAGCGCAAGTATATACACCTGTCCGTACTCATCCAAGGGCCGAAGCAACCTGGAAACGATATTGACTTGTACATGCAGCCAATGAAGGAGGAACTAGAGACACTCTAGCACCAGGGGGCTGAGGTTTGGGACGCTGATAAAGTAGAATATTTCCAGCTACGAGCTATGTTGTTCACTATGGTCAATTACTACCCAGCGCTTGGAAACTCGTCTGGCCAGAGTGTGAAAGGATACGAAGCTTGTGTCTCGTGCCAAGAAGAGACAGTGAGTTTATTCTTACAGAACTCGAGGAAAATCGTGTACATGGGACACCGAAGGTGGCTGGCCAAAAACGATCCATGGAGGCAGTGCCCAATTAAGTTTAACAGAGAAGTGGAAAATCGTTCGAAGCCGGTGGAGAAGATCGGTGCACAGATATACGAGATTGTCAAGGATATCGAGATTGTACCCGGAAAGACACAAGAGCTAAGATCGAGCATCTAGAAGAGGAAGTCGGTATTTTGGTACCTGCCTTACTAGCACGTTCTACACACCCGTCACAGTATTGATGTCATGCATGTCGAGAAAAATGTGTGCGACAGCTTGGTTGTTATTTTGCTGAACATTCCAGACAAGACAAAAGATGGTGTCAAGGCACGGCTTGACATGGAACAGATGGGCGTTAGACCAGAGCTGTGGTCCAGACAGATAACGTCAAAGACAAACAAGGGTGATTTCAGAGTCAAGACGTGCCTACCTCCCGCCTGTTACACTCTGAGCAAAGCAGAGAAGAAGAGATTGTGCGAGTGTCTTGCTAGGGTGAAAGTTCCTTCCGGATATTCGGCAAACATAAAGAAACTTGTATTTTACCTTGATTCTCTCAGGCGCGGAGAAGGACTACCCCCTAGGGACTTCTCCAAGATTCGGCGGTGCGTTGACAAGGCGTACGCCAAATTTAGGGCAATGGGAGGGACGGCGCGCTGGAAAAAGTCAAATCCTAGGGCTCAGCCACGCGTTTGACTTCCCGTGCAGGCAGGAGCCGGCGAATAGCGTGACATGTGGGTTTTATGTGTGCGCGCACATGGACGCGATGGTTCGTTACTACAACCCACTTTGCAGTGAAAAAGACTTCAAGAACTACCTGACTCTCGACTACGACTACTTACGAGATCAATGCCGCATGAGAGATGCCTTTGCGTACTTCTTGAACCAATATGTCGTCCGACCAGGCGGTGAATTTTACGCCGGCATAGAGCTGCCTCCCACCTCCAGAAAATGTTGACTTATTCATAACTTAGTTCATATTTGTATACTCTATTCTCTTCAATGCAACGTGAATTTCATTTCGATTTGTAACTCCATTCTCTTCAATGCCGCATGAGAGATGTGTTTGCATTTCGATTTGTGAATTTCAGATATTTGTGAATGTGTTGTAAATGTGATGCTATGTGATGTTGTTATTTCAAATATTTGTGATGTGTATACTTTGTGCCTGTGCCTTGCAACTGGGGCTGCTGAGAGGCTGTGTAGCTAGGGGGCTGCACAGCTGGGAATTTTTTCAGAGGGCATGGCTAGCAAATCCTGAGGCTAGCCAGCAAAATAGGTTTATGGAGGAATCAGGACAGGATCATCACTGACGGGCGCAGATACACAACAGTCAGTAATAAGAGTGATCACTGACGGGCAACTTTAAAGAATCGTCAAAGGTAAGACTCATCACTGACGGGCATAAGTATATAGCCCGTCAGTGATAACTTCCAGCTCTGACTGGTCGTAGCGAATCACGCGTCACAGGTAGGCACTTATCTCTGACGGGCACTGACTAGTGGCCGTCAAAGGTAGAGATCATCACTGACGGTCGTCTGGAACTTACCCGTCAGAGATGTGTGCTACATTTCGATCATGCGGACCTCTCCCACTGTTATCCCTGATGGGTTCAAATTCCCGCCAGTCAGAGATAATGTGCTATCTCTGATGGGTGGGCCGCCTGTCAGAGGTAACTTGTGTTACCACTGACGATTGGTTGCTGACGGGCTCCTCCCCCGTCACAGATGGGTGGTATCTACCCGTCAGTGATAACCTTTTCTGTACTAGTGAATGATATCACATTGTATACTTTTTGACTAAACTTGGATAGAGTGTCAACATATTCCTGGTAGATCAACCATCCAAGCAGACTCTTTGTCCACGTAAATTTAACAATCATCGAAATATTTTCTCACCTAGGTAGCAAAATGTGCATCCTGCTACCATAGATTTTCTACATATATATCTTTCTGCGCCTATTTCCTGAACAGCTAAACACACAAGCAGACAAGCGCATGTGTCCAGTGCACGGCCTTGGACTTTTGTTGATGCTCGTACCCACTCAAAGCTTTCCCACGAAACACGTATTAATGTGTATACTCTAATTAAATTTAGCATACCATATTAATCCTAGGTATCTAGCTAACGCGGGTAGATATCGATGATCACCCTCACTAAGCCACCGGCGAGTCCTTGTACTTCGTATCCATGACATACGTAGGAGATTAATCTATAACATAGTGAACCTGATGTATACGATCAAACATTATATATAGTTGAGCACACTCTCTGTTTGGAATTTAGTTATATTTCATCACGGAGGTTAGCATGCGACGATCACTCTCGCTCCGAGTAACAACAGTTGTCCACCCTACGAAACAAGGCATGCGATGCTTCGTCACACGAAATAAGACATGTTGTGTTTCATAACATACCTACAGCAAAGGAGTATTCAAGATATTAATTCTAATGTGTTACAGCCAGGTTATATGAGATTTGCAAGTATTGTTTCACCTAGGTGTTGATAAGAAGAAAAAGAAATACACGGAACACTTACTCAAATATAGTGTAACAAAAGCCAATACGGCTGTTTTGTTACCATGACATTACTGGTTGTGGAAAATGCACGCTAGGCTCTATTGTTCTGAAATACTCCCTTGCTCTGAGTAGTAACAACTCTCTACCCTCCCTATAAAACAAGACATGTTGTGCTTCACAACACACACCAAAAGAGCATTTGCGATATTTTTATGTTTTACGGCCAGGTACGTTATATCTGATTTGCAAGCATTGTTTCACCTAGATGCTTAACAAAAGAAAAATAAAATACATGGAACACGGTGCAACGGATGTACCTGAGCCGTCAGGTGTGTACGAGGTTTTGCCATGTAGCAAGATGGGCGTGTCCACCGGCTCCAGCTGGTGGGTACACCTCTGACGAACACGATAACTGTGAGATGTTTTTTTGGCCATGCAGATGGCTGGCATAGGCGAGCCCCCACCATGTAAAGCCATAAAAAAAATCATGTTTTCCATGATACGGTGTAATTCTTTTACCTTTATTAACTTTTCTTCCAATGGATTTTGTTGATCAAAAGGTTTTTGATGAGTTAATACATGCAAATACAAACAAGGAGGTCGATTTACTGCTTTGGCCGTAAACAGCGAGGGTAGAGTTATCGAGGCTTTGCAACAAGAGACAAAGCTGTACCTGATTCACGCCAGTTGGTGCCGTCATGCGTCCATACATGCATGCAATATTAGATTGCACCTATACGCCCACGCATGCAAGCTAGAAAGCAGGAGATAGCTTGTGATGGACCATGGCTGGACCACCAAGCATATGGAGAGGAATGAAATGGTATCCTATTCTAAATAGGCATCCATATATATAGAGATAGGAATAAAATCGTACACTATGCAGAAAAGAATAGGTTACGTGGTTCCGATGTTTCTTTGTGATCATTTCGAACGAATACGCATATATTACCGGCCATAGGTTGCTTAAAGCAGAAGAGATGATATCTCGTCCTTCTGTCGTTGCGAGCTGGCATATAAGTTAGCTATTGTTCTTCTCGAATACACATTACTTTCTTTGGCCCGACAAAGAAAACGTAAAATTATTTGGACATTGGGATGGTCTTTCGTGTACATATTTGATCGTTACCTTTTCTTTTCCGTTCCGTGCTATTAAAATTATTTAAATGCAATGAGATGAAATTAAGTATTTTTTATAACAGATCTACTTTAAAACATATACAAATACTTCTGTGAATATTAGCGGCCAGGCCCACCACTCAATAGTACAGAATCGTTCATCCGAGTCGCCATATCCGAGGCGGTTAGGCTAAAACGCCTCCAATAACTGATATCTGAGGCGGTTGTAAATATCCAACCGCCTCGGATAAGGATTTCGGAAGAAACCGCTTCGGATAATAAAGTCATCCAAGGCGGTTGTAAATATCCAACTGCCTCGAATTATATCCAAGGCGGTTTTAAATATCCAACCGCCTCGGATAATATGCATATCTGAGGTGTTTATATATTTACAACCGCCTCGGATGTGTTCAAAACCCAAATTTCATAATCCCGCCAACTCCGAAATTTCAAAATCCGAAATTTTTCCCTCAGTGCACAGGCAGAGGATTATATAATTCAATTCAGTGCACGAACAGATCTAGATTCCCATCGCAAGGAGGCTCTTCTCTTCCCATCATTCTTCTGGTAGGAACAAGGTGGAGGCTTCACGACAGTTTCGCTTCGATTCGAGGCAAGGAAGATCCTCCTAAGTCAAGATTTGTGTCTTTTTCGGCTTGTTTTCAACTAGTGCCTAAATTTTTTATTTTTAAAATTGTTTCTCGTATTTTTGTAGTAGCTCTACTCCCTCACGGTTCGGAATCCACAAAAATTACTGCATTTGGAGCTCGGGAAGAAATTCAACTGAGGGTTCGGAAGTGGCGATTTTTGGTTCGGGGCAAAAGACATGCTTAGACGCTGAATTTGTCGATGAAATTTTTGTTAGCTGCTCTACTCCCTCACGGTTCAGAATCCACAAAAATTACTGCACTTGGAGCTCGAGAAGAAGTTCAATGGAGGGTCGGAAGAGGCGATGTTTCATTCGGAGGGGCAAAATTCAGTCTTAGAGGCCGAATTTGGAGGTGAAAAATTGCGCCTCGTCGATACGGTCATTTTGAGTGGTTGTGGAGCCAAAACGGACACCTTATACAAAAATTACAGCCATTTTAGTGAAACCCTACCTAGCACTGTCGGGTAGGGTTTCTTTTTAAACGGCTGGTATGTTATCCGAGGCGGTTGCAATTATTCAACCGTCTCGGATAGCTGGCGGTTGCAATTATTCAACCGCCTCGGATATCAGCTATCCGAGACGGTTGAATAATCGTCTCCGATATGTGCCCCAAATCCGTGATCACTCTGTGGAGGCGGCTACTATAACCGCCTCGGATGTGCTATTTAAACCACCTCGGATATCGATTTCTGTACTAGTGACTGCACCCCAAGGCCACCAAAGCGTTGATGCTTCCATATCGAGATTACATTGATTATATGTGGTCCAACATCTGAAGTTTCGTTAATGTTCCTCACCAAACATATGGAATATGTACATAATGTCTCCCTGTACAGGCACTCTTGAAATGGCCAATAGGGCTACAAAACAAAAGATGGCGTGATACACCCTCCCTCTTTCTTCAGCAGCCATACATTGTGGATGTCAAATCTAATGGACCTCATGTCTATATACGCTATGTAATCACAGAGACATGCGTATATAGAGGCGTCTCCATAATATAACTTAATTCAACCACCAACACCAAGCTGTAAAACCTAGTTAAATTTACTGTTATAGAAGTATGCTATTTCAAATAAAGCTTCTTATGCGTACTCCCAGTCGTAGCTACGGGACTAGGCAGTATACTTTAGGTACCCCCGATCGGTTATGTCGACCTCCGGAAGTACCAGAGGAGTATGAGCGAGTGTAGTGTCCACCGAGGAGGAGCGCACGAGGGCGCGTCTGGCGAGGCGGAACGTAAAACACTCCCATCGGGGCTAAATAGAAACTCTCGTGTTGGGGCGAAGTGAAAACTCTCGTATTTATTTCAGGGATTATGGTTTACATGTGAGAAAAAAACCCCTCTCCTCTCTACCCCTATGGGGGGTATTTATAGGGTTTACGAGAAAAAAGTGAGATTATAATTATGCCCTTCGGACATCATCGCCAATGCCAGTGGAGCTTGTTGACGCCAGGCAAAACATGTCGATTCAGGGAGGGGGACCTTGACGCTGTCATAGAGAAACCCGTCGGTTCGAGGTAGCGTGGGGACCCTTCCTTCAACAGTAGCCCCTTGCCGGATTAGGTGCTTTCTTTCTTTTCTTTTTTTACCCGACCGACTCCTCAACCCTAATGGGCCGCAGCCCATGCAGTGCTTATGTCGGTTGGAGGGGTGGGGACCATACACACCCACCGCCACCGACACCCCACCCCTCCCTGCCGCCGCACTCCTCCGCCTCACCTGCGCCACCGCTCCGCCGTCTCGCCTCCCGCTCCCCCAGCCCAGCACGCCATGCCGCCCTCGGGACCTGGCCGAGCCGCCCTTGGCCCCAGCCCCCCGTCTGCCGCCACTGCCGCCGGCTCCCCCGGCCCAGCGCACTGCTTGGCTCCGGCCCACGCCCACCGCGCCGCCTCTGAGCCCCGGCCGAGCCGCTCTCGGCGCTGACGCCCCCATGCACTGCTGCCTCGCCTCCCGCCCACGTTTCGCCACCTCGCCTCTCGCTCCCCCGGCCCAGCGCGTCACACCGCCCTCGGAACCCGGCCAAGCCACCCTCGGCCCCGTCTCCCTGTCTGCCGCCGCCGCCGCCGGCTCCCCCGACCCAATGCGCCGCTCGGCTCCGGCCCACGCCCACCGCGCCGCCTCCGATACCCGGTCGAGCAGCCCTCGGCCCCAGCACCCCCGTGCACCGCCACCTCGCCCTGGCTTCGGCGCCCCCGTGTGCTGCCGCCGTCGGGCTCCAACGCGTCGCTCTTGGCTTCCGCGCACCGCCACTGCCGTCGGCCCAGCGTCCCTGGCGTCGCCACCACCGGGCGTAATCACCGCCACCGGGCGCCGTCGGCTCCCCCATGCGCCGCTGCAGGCTCCCGTGGCTCAGCGCTGCCCCCGACCACCGCTATTCCCGACCTCCCCGTGTAGCTCCTGTGTGCCTCTGCGCTGCCTTGGGACCGGCGGTTGCCGCCACATGAGCCAGCGTGCGACCTCGCGCGCCGCCACACCGCGACCATCCCTACCCCGCGCACTCACGTCGCCGCCTGACAACCACCGACACCGCCCGTCTTACCACCACCTCCGGGTCGAGGGCGATCTCCGCTTGAGCCCCCGAGGACGGCAGCGGCCGCACGTATCTCGGCCTCACCGCAGCCACTCCCGCAACCGCGGCCACCACCGCCAAAGCCGATGGTGCAGAAGACGCCCACGCGCCTCACGTCTGCGCACGATCAACATCGTCGGTCTCCAAGGGTGACCATTCTCACCCGTTCCAGCACTTATTCAAATAACCATATGTACTTCATATGCCTGTGATTGCTTTTACATGTGATGTGATGGATTGTATCGTGGACCATTTATTGTAACATTTTTTGTTATGTAAAACTGCAATACGGGTAGATGAGGTATAGGTACAGCGATTGCATATTCCATGCATGGACGCTGTTGTGCTAGGGCGGCGAATGAGTAGAGAGAGAATAGCGACCGTTGTTTTAAATGTCAGTCGTTACGCGTTTATCTCGCACGAACTAGCATTGTATCTCCTTCACATGAAAATGCCGTCACTATTATTTTTTGCTATGTCATGACACGTTTGAGCGCGTAGAGATATGATTCCTTGAGTGGTTGCAGGCATGCTCGAAGAGCCTCGTCGGATGTGTTGTCTCCACTAGCTCCCCCGAACTCCCCCAAACTCAGGGCGGGCAGGTTCTTGGAGCCTCGTTGGGTGCGCTACCACGACACCATGACTGCTTCAACGAGGTCCACGGTTTTGGCAGGTTCGAGGAGCCTTGTCAGACGTGTTGTCTCCACTAGCTCCCCCGAACTCCCCCGAACTCGGGGCCGGTAGGTTCATGGAGCCTCGTCAGGTGGGCTACCGTGACACCACGACCGCTTCGACGAGGTCCACGATTTTGGCAGGTTCGAGGAGCCTCACCAGACATGTTGTGTCCACTAGCTCCCCCGAACTCCCCCGAACTAGGAGAGGGCAGATTCATGGAGCCTCGTCGGGTGGGCTATGGTGACAACACGACTGCTTTGACGAGGTCCACGGTTTTGGCAAGTTTGAGGAGCCTCGCCAGACGTGTTGTCTCCACTAGCTCTCCTGAAAGAACTCAGGATGGGCAGGTTCCTGGAGCCTCATCGGGCGGGCTACCATGACACCACGACCGCTTTGATGAGGTCTATGGTCTTGGTAGGTCCGAGGAGCCTCGCCGGACGTGTTGTCTCCACTAGCTCCCCCGAACTCCCCCGAACTCAAGGCGAGTGGGTTCTTGGAGCCTCATCAGGCGGGCTACCGCAACACCATGACCACTGTTGGTTGACGCATGTTTTCAGTTGAAAGATGGTGCGCCTGTCTTCTTACACCTTTTTGGGCCATACTTTCTATGTGCTTCGCCGCTGTTATTGACAAACTGTTATCCACCTGTTTGTGCTGATTGTCAGGAATGATGTTGTCGAGGAAGGTGCCATCTCTCAACCTTGTGGGGCTGAAGCATGGGATGCCGGGCGTGGGGGTGGAGAAGAACATGATCGAGAAGGGGGGAAGACGATGGCCTCGGAGATGTACACCGGCTACCTCGATCACTCTACTGCAGATGCGAGGCTCTTTAGATGGCTTGCTAAGGCGGGCAAGATTCCTGACGCTAGCCATGTTATGGGCCCGGAGCCCCCCAGGCGGTCTGACTTGCGGGGCTCGCCCGGCCAGATGCGAATCATCGTCTTCGCTGCCCAGTTTGACACCGGGTTGTGACTCCCGCTGTCCGACCTCTTACGGGGGATATTGTAGTTTTTTCGAGTGATGCTGTCAGACCTCCCCCCTTTGGCCTTCATCCTGATTGCCACTTTCGAGTGAGCAGCCCAAAGCATGGAGATAGTCATCTTGCATGTGCTTTTTCTTGGATGTACATGCCAACAGAGGCGACGCTGTGGGTTCAGGAGTACCGGGGTCTTCTTTTGGTCTACGAGACAGTCAGCTTTGGCTGGCACCATAGGCGCAGTGTTGGGGACTACCCTACGTTTCTCCTGAAGAAGGTTTGGAGGGACTGGTAGAGGGTGTGGTTTTGCTACCGCATTCCCTCCTTGCAGCGACTGAGAGGGGTGGCGGTGTTGTTCTTCGAGCAAGCTTGCCTCGACGGGCGGGATGACGAGGGCGTGACCATGCTTCGACGCATGGCTCGCGAGCTGAGCATGTGCGACTTGGTGGAAGAGTACTGCTTGCTGGGCATTGCTCCACTCACTCAGGGTTGGACTCTATCTTTGGCCCCGCCGAGCTCGTCGCGCTTTCTGTGTGTCCCGCGAGGATACATGTGTGAGTGCCTCCTACTTTTACCCGCAGTTTGTTTGTGTTGACCTTAGCTTCTACTGAACCTTGTATGCTCCCATGTTGCAGGCTCCATGCTAGAGGACGGAGAGCTATGAGCTCGCGAGCTATTGGGCCGCTTCAACCCTGTGGAGGCCAAGGAAGCGAGCTGATTGATCAAGAGGGCCCGGCGCAACCGAGTTTGCAAGGACTTCGGGTGGGAAGTGCCTGCACGGCCGTTTCCTATGGTTGCTAGGGCCCTTACCGCGAGAAAGCAGAGCCGATCACCTTCTCCATCCTCGCCAGATCGGACATTCAAGCGCGCGGAGCGTCTGGGGGTGTTTCTTCCAACCCAACCCTGGAGGTGTTGCGGTATCGCCCCGGAGCTGGGAAGGGCCTGATGTCAGCGTCATTTGTGCAAGATGACAAGTCGCACTCACAGGACTACGAGGACGACATCGATGTGTCCGCTGAGTCAGACTTGCCAGCGCAGTGTGACCTCGGGCCGATGGGACCGTGTGACTTGTCATCTTCTTCGAGTGAGTTTGACCTACAGGTTATTAGGGACAACAAGGCTGCTTCCCGCTCTCTTATTACAGCTCGTGTGGCTAGCCCTGAGGTAGTGGCTTCGTTGTCTTCTGGGGCCACCCAGTGCCGACTCCGGCGGTGCTTGTCGATGATGGCGTTGAGGAGGGTAAGGCCAGTGGGCCGCACCCTTTCTCGCTTGCGGGCTAGTTGCTTTCGACTCACTTCATCGATCCTGAGGCCGAGGCGGGCTTTTATCAGGATGCTGCTACGTAGCTTTCTATGGCCGACCTCAACACGGTGTTCGAGGGTTTGTCCTTGCAGCAGATCCGTGCCGCCTCTAAGTCTGCCATGCTCAAGGTACTCTTTGTCTTTTACTTATATGAGGTTTTGTGACATGATTTACGTGGTTTTGCCTTTACTATGTCTCCTTCTCGCAGGCTTTCTTTGCAGCAAAGCAAGCATGGGAGATGCGCGATGATCTGGCTGAGTCCCAGCATGCTCGCCTTCGTGAGGAGAAGGAAAAGGTTTTGGAGGCCCAGTGGAGGCTGCCTCACGCAAGGAGAAGTTGGGCCAGCACAAGGAGGTTATCTCCCAGCTTCGTGCTACCCTCTACATCGTGCAGACTCGGCAGGGGGAGAGGCACCCTGGCAGACGCAGTGTGTGCGGCTGCTCGTGAGCTCGGGGGGTGCTCAGCGTTGAGCTTGAACTTCACACTGGTGCTGATGAGGACAAGGTTGCGAGCCAGCTCCAGTGGACGTCAGTAGTTTGCACTGCTGTACATGAGGCGGTGCCAGACCATGGGCATGGCTGTGCTCAAGCCTCTCTTGAGTTGTCTCTTTCTTGCCTTCGTTTGGCTGGTTGCGACCCCGTGGGTAGGTTTCAGACAGAGGGCTATGAGATACCAAGCCGGGCAGACATCCAGCAGGCCCAGGCTTCCTTGAGGTATGATGCAGAGGCCTTCCTTTCGGGTGTGTGGAAGAAGCACGGTGAGAAGTACCTTCGTGGGATACGGAGGGCCCGTCTCGATGGAGGGTCTTCTAGTATGGCGTTTGACAGATCTTCTAGTGGGTCTGACCCGTCTTTTCAGGTGTGAGACTTGTTACTTATTCCTGGGCCTTTTGCTTATGTCGGCACGCTAGGATGTCTTATTTTGCTTATAGGTGTACTTTCATGTCGTAGTTTTAGATGACATTTTTAGCATGATATAGCCCACGGGCTGGGCAGTCATGGTGTCAACGTGAGCCCCTAGCCCTTTAGGTATTTTGGGAGCTTCTTTTGGTAGGGTTAATGAGACCAGAGATTTCTTTTGTAACTCTCATGTAACCCTGTTAGTTAATGAAGAACTTAGAAAATTGGTGGAGCCATGTTTTGCTTTTGGTGATTATTTCTTCTCTTTGCATTGTTTATAGGCTGTCACTTCGAGGCGGAAGGCTGTGGTTAGGCGGCATGGCACCGAGCCCCTAGTATGAGTGTCACACAAGCATCGCTCATCTGGCGGTTTGACGAAGGCCGAACGGCGCGAAGACGACATGCGTTTTTTGAAAAACGAGGAGATTGCCTCGTTTGTCAGGAGACGTGTATAGCACCCTGTATAGGTTTTTTATGTTATTGGTGTGTTGAGTGTACATTGCACACAGCGAATTTGAGTGTACATTGCACCCGGATTCGCTATGATGAATACTCGCCCCCAACAATAAAAAACTAGCGTCCGAGATGTCGTCGAGGGCAGGCATATCGTCACGATGGTGTGGCTCAATCTCACGCGGTATGGTCCCTATTCCGGGTGAAGTGGATATGTCTAGACACAGCGATGGAGGTTCGCTCGCATGGCAGTGGAGAGATGTACCACGGTGGAGCGTGCTCGACGCCGCGGGTGGGATAAATTTGTCCCGACACAGCGACGGAGATGTTGCTCACGTGGTGGTGAGGGGATGCTCAACGCCACGGTGGAGCGTGCTCGACGCCATGGGTGAGATAAAGTTGTCCCGACACAGCGACAGAGATGTTGCTCACGTGGCGGTGAAGGGATGCTCAACGCCACGGTGGAGCGTGCTCAACACCACAGGTGAGATAAAGTTGTCCAACACGGCGATGGAGATGTTGCTTACGCGGTGGTGAGGGGATAGTCTGCACCGCGGTGGAGCATGCTCGACGTCGCGGGTGAGATAAATTTTTCTGGACACGGCGACCAAGACGTTACTCATGTGGCGGTGAGCGGATGATTGACGCCGCAGTGGAGCGTGACCTTTCTTCCTCACGAAGGAGGGATAATCGTTATCGTCCCCATCAGACCGGCCATGGGCCAACTGCTATTCTTTGTTTATGCAAACAACACTGTGGCTCGCAGGCCCATTACATAGTTGTGATAGTGGCAGTCGCAGCAGCCTAGGGCGACGCCCTTTACAAAAGATGGTATTAACTGGCACAACGGCTTGCTAATAAAACTAGAAGCGAGATACACGAGGAGGGCAAGGGGAAAAGTGCAGGGGCTGACTTGGCAGCCCATGATGACACTTCCACACGTGAGCTACACGTAGTACTTGTGCAGGTTGCCGGCATTCCAGCTATGCTTTGGCTCTATTCCGTCGAGGGTTTTTAAATGGAATGACGATAAGCGCGTGGCGCAGATAACCTCGTAGGGTCCCTCTCACTTTGAGCTTAGCTTACCATCAGCCTCGGGGTTGGCTTTCTTCTTAAGCACAATGTCACCTACTTGGATGGGCCGCGGGCAAACGGTCTTGTTATAAGCCTTCGCCATCGAGGCTTGATATCGCTTGATGTTGAACGCGGCTTCTTGCCTTACAGCGTCAAGGCCATCTAGCGATGCTTGACGGGCTTTGTTGTCCAGCGGGGCTGTAGTGCGAAGTGACCCTAGCCTGATTTCTTCGGGGGTTACTGCTTCCTCTCCAAATAGGAGCTTAAAGGGGGTGAAGCCGGTTGCACGTTGGGGAGCTCATCAGCCCAGCCCCCTTTGGGTATGTCGAAGAGGCATGTACGAAGGCCGGAGAGCACGATACCATTAGCATGTTCCACCGTGCTGTTCGCCTTTGGATTGGCAACTAACGCAAAGCTCAGGTTGATGTCAAGGCCAATGCAGAACTTACAAAATGGGGCTGCGTCGAACTGAGTGCCATTGTCGATAGTCAGCTCGCGTGTCACTCCAAAGTGGCGAATGAGGTTCTTCTAAACAAAATTTTGAATAGCAAGCGACATTATGCTGGCCAACGGTTCGGCCTCGATCCACTTGGAGAACTAATCGACCACAACGACCACAAACTTGCGACCATGACTTTTGACCTTGAATGGGCCGACGAGGTCGACCCCCAAACGCGCGAGCGGCCACGAGGGGGATCGGTTGTAAGTCATGGGCAGGGAGGTTTGTCCCCCGCCCCATCCACTAGCATGCCAGACATGTCTTAACAAGGCCCTCCGTATCACAAAGGGCAGTTGGCCAATAGAAGCCTTGGCGAAAGGCCTTGGATACTAGGGCACGTGGCGCGAGGTGGGAGCTGCACAGCCCCTGGTGGATTTCTCACACGAGATCGGCTCCTTCTTCTTTGGAGATGCACCGAAGGTATGGCGTGCACACCCCACGCTTATAAAGGGCTTCTTGGTGAATGATGAAGCCCTGGCCCTGCTTTTTAGCCTCCGCGCCTCGATAGGGTCATTGGGCTCTATTTCATCCGTGAGGTAGCGGATGATCGGTGTCCTCCATTCTTGTTCTTCAATGTGGTGCACCTCCGGGAGGTCCTTTGTTGCTAGCGCCGTGATGACCTCGTAAAAGACTCTTGGTGAGACCTCAGCTCGTGTGCTCCCAGTGCGCACCAGACTATCAGCGTCGGCATTCTCCGAGCGC
The DNA here is from genome assembly GCA_019208055.1 of Stipa capillata. Classification (NCBI taxonomy): domain Eukaryota; kingdom Viridiplantae; phylum Streptophyta; class Magnoliopsida; order Poales; family Poaceae; genus Stipa; species Stipa capillata. The sequence continues at coordinate 44,483 of JAGXJF010005381.1, forward strand.
AGTATGCTGTGCACGGTGATGCCGACAAAGTGTTTCTCTGTGGCTCACGTAAGGGTGAGGTACTTGATCATCTCAGGGTCCTTGGCTTGATAACTTTTGTCAACGTGCCCTGCTATGAGCTGGGAGTCGCTCTTGACCATCACCCTCCACGCTCTCGAGGCTCGTGCCTTGCGTAGGCTGAGCAACATGCTTCATACTCGGCGATGTTGGTAGTGGCCTTGAACTCGAGACGTGCAGAATACAAGTTGCGTGATCTCTCAAGCGATTCTAGAACAGTCCTTGCACTGGTACCGTCGGAGCACTAGGAGCCATCCACGTATATCGTCCACAGCAAGTCAGCATGTTCTTGGGTGACAAGATGTTCCGATGTGACCCATTCCACCACAAAGTCCGCCAGCACCTATGACTTGGTCGCTGTCCGGGGAGGAATTCAATGATGAATAGAGCGAGCTTGGCCACCCACTTTCCGATACGTCCCGAGGCCTCCTTGTTGCAGAGCATCTCTCCGAGGGAGAAGGAGGATGACACTTGAATAGAGTGAGCGACGAAGTAGTACCGCAGTTTGCAGGACACCATCAACAACACGTATGCGAGCTTCTCTAGCTCGTTATACCACACCCTAGCACCTTGAAGTGCTTCTAAAACATAGTAGACTGGGTGCTGGATTGTGTTTTCTTCTTTGGCCAGATGGTGCTCACCGCAGTCAAGGTGGCCGCCAGATACAACAATAGGCTCTCCCCCGGGTAGGGCTTTGCAACAGTGGTGGCGAGGTGAGGTACCTCTTAAGGTCGTCCAGTGCCTCTTGGTTGTCCACTGTCCAGTCAAAGTTGGTGGACCCCCGCAGAGCTTTGAAGAAAGGGAGACCCTTCTCGGCGGATCTGGAGACAAACCTCTCGATCCCCGTGAGGTGTCCTGTAAGCTTTGGCACTTCCTTGACATTCTTAGGCGGGCGCATGTCGAGGACAGCTTTGATTTTTGGAGGGTTAGATTCAATTCCCCTTATTGACATAAGGAAGCCTAGCAGCTTCCCCGCTTGAACACTGAATACGCATTTCTCAGGATTGAGCTTCATGCCAGCTTGATGGAGGTTATCGAATGTCTCTTGCAAGTCCGCCGCATGGATAGCAGTGATCATGCTCTTGACGACGACGTCATCAACATAGGCCTCGATTTGCGCCCGATTTGGCTGGAGAGGGCCTTGTGTACGAGCCTGGAGAAAGTGGCTCCGGCGTTCTTCAAGCCAAATGCCATCCAAACATAACAAAATGTCCTGGAAGGCGTGATGAAGCTAGTCTTTTCTTTGTCTTTCCACGCCATCCATACCTGGTGATACCCTAAGTAGGTATCGAGGAAACTCATAAGTTCGCACCCGGAGGAGGCATCAACGAGTTGATCGATCCGTGGCAGCGGAAAGTTGCCTTTCGGGAATGCGCGATTGAGGTTGGTGTAGTTCACGCACATGCACCGCTTGCCATTGGCCTTCTTGACTAAGACAGGATTAGCGAGCCATTCAGATGCATGACCTCGCAGATGACTCCGGCCTTATGGAGCTTGTCAACCTGCTCTCGGGCCACGACCTGATGCTCCACCGACATCTTTCGCAATTTTTGCTTGGCAGGACACGCGTCGGGGTTGACGAGCATTTTGTGCTCGATGATCTCCCGGAGGACGCCGGGGAGGTCTTCATGCTCCCATGCAAATATGTCTCCATTGGTCCGCAGCGTGCAGAGGATGGCTTCCTCATTGATTGGGTCGAGGTTGGCCCCAATGAGCACTGTCTTGGTCAGATCACCTTTTGAGAGCGACGTGGCATGCGTCTCACCGTCGGGCTTAGGTTTTGGCACCCACTACCCTGATGTTGGCGAGTCGGAAGCTCCTTGCGTAGCCTTGTCACCTTCTGATTGGACGGTATGGATATACCAGATGGCTGTTTGGATGTCATTGTCGATCTTACGGGACAAGTCCTGGTTGCCCCGCACTGTGATGACTCCTGAGGGGCTGGGATCTTCATGCAGAGAAAGGCATGGTGCAAAACTGCACCAAATTTGTTCAGCGTGACTCCGGCGAGGATGACGTTGTATTGGTAGGGGATGTCAATAATATTGAAGGTAATGCTCTCCTTACGGATGCAACCGTCGTCTCCGGAAGTTCAAACTTGCCAAGGGCCGGGACTGGCTCGCCCCCGAAGCCTAGGAGCGGTACCCCCGCAGGGGTGAGGCACACGCGGGGGATTCCCATCTCGGCGAGCGTAGGCGCGAACAGGATGTCCGCCGAGCTACCTCCATCAATAAAGACACGGTGCACCTCGCAGCCATTGATGACCGCCGAGATGACGAGAGCGTCATGGTGGGGAAAGGTGACCCCAGCAACATCCTCAGGGTCGAAGGTCACGGTAGCGTCGACCTATGCGGGTAGCTCAGTAGGCGGAAAGGAGCCGATGTGGTTGACTTGACAGGTGTAGGCCCGGCGCTGCTGCTTGGACAAGTC
>JAGXJF010005382.1:0-37192 GCA_019208055.1 Stipa capillata
ATTGTTCTTTTATTTTAATTTTGGTTTGTTGAAAAAGAAAATATCCTTTTTCTTTTTCTTCTTCCCTTTTTGGCCGCGCTTTTTTGGCCCATCTCGACCTGGCATCCTACCGCCTAATTTCTTCCTCAAGCAGCCACCCCAGCTAGCGCTGCATGTGCTGCCACCCTTTTCCAATTGGATTTGAGTCAAATCTCTTCCCCTCACCCTCTTATAAATACCCTCACCTCCCCCTCACTTTTTCCCACTTCCCACACCTCTTTTCCATGAAACCCTGCCGTCGAAACCATCCAAACAGCCGCACACCTCCAAATCGCTTCCTGTGCAGTATCCAAACATCACACGCCACCTCCATATTTTCATTCCTATTGCCTCGGAAATCTTTTGGAAGATCCCTTCAGTGAGGTTGTGTGTAACATTCCCATCTACCTCTCTCCAAAATTTGGTAAAGATCCAAGGGTGCAATCACCGGGAAAGCTCCAAATACTGACTTGCTGCTTGGAATGGCGTCATGATCCCATCAGACCTCCTTTTCAAGATCTATTTAGTGGAATCCTAGGGAATATTATCAACATCACCTCCACAAAATTTGGTGGCAATCCAATGGTCCAGTCTCTGGGAAATCAAGTTTCTTCGTGTTGTTGTTCGTGTCTAGATGTGACAGCGTGAACGGTATATCAGCATTATCACCTCATTTCCTATTGATCCATTGATTCTTTCAAGTATCCCTTGGTCAATTTGAGCCTTAGGTTCCTATAAACACCTCTGTAAATTTCCTCATTGATTTATGCAACCTTTTGTTGGGAATGCATCGGTCTCCAATGTGCTATCCACGGACATCCAGATTCAATCTGCATCTTGTTTGTCTCGTACGACCTTTTTTCGTTGACTCGGTAAGTATTTTACAAAAATCTTTTGTAAAATTGTCCTAGTTTCTAACCCAATTGACGAATTGCAATTTCGTTAAGTGAGCATCGTGTAGCATCCAAAACCCTCTGGTCTGTCCAGAACCAATCTACAACCTGTTTCGACTATTTCGTGTTGCGAACGTTGCCACCAACCATATAGTTCGTTCCCTATCATCTTGTGGTACATTATGACATTGTTTTCTGTCATTACTTTTTAGCCAAAACCATCTGCATCACCATTTGTTCATCTTTAATGATTTTTCTTCATTGTTTGATCACTCAATTAAATAGTATTTCATGTTACACTATAGTTTCATATAGTTACATGCATAGTTATTATATGGTTCTTCTTTTTATTTATACAATGTTCTCTGTAGTATTACATAACACATGTTTAGCCTCTGTCTATTTTTTAATATTTATTTAATGTGGCTTAGCTTAAGCATATGGTTATTGTTGCATGATGTATTTTATATAGTGGTATGTGCATATATTCTTATACATCATAGATGAACATATAGTTTAATTCATGTTTATTTAAGGGTTGTTAAGGTTACACATATGGTTCATATTTGTACATTGCATTTCATATGGTTTGCGTACATAGTGATGCATATATACATAGATCATTTCATGTTTTAAATAATAGTTGCTATAAGTTGGTTTAGCATGTTACTCTACTCCTATTTATAGTTTAGTTATTTGTTTAAACACAATTAAGTTATACATGTTTCTCATGATTTTATGTTGCATAATCATGTAATTATGTATAGTCATATATATGTATGTATATACTTAGACTTAATATTTGTTGACTGCTTATATGACAAATAATAATTCTTTACTGAATTATTATTAAATCATGTCTCATGTTAATTGATTGTTACATAATTTGTAGGTACTAGTACGCATAGGTTGTTATTTCATAACGCATACTACCATGCATAGCTTGTTATCTTATGTTGCATGTTCATAAGGTGATATACAGGCACATATATATGGTTAAACTTCTGGTGTCCATTATAATATGTATATATATTTATATGTCTCTAATTATCATTCTTTACTAAAATAATGTTATTATTATGTGTAGGTTGATTGCTACATTGTATGTACATGAGTAGGGTTGATGTCATTTTATGTAGGGTATGGTTGCATATATGTATGGTGCATATAATATAGATTCTAGTTGTCATTTGGCCATATAGTTTAATCACTGTTGTATTAGCAATGATTGTTATTAGGTTATAATTACCTTTTAGGCCTATAATTGCATAATCATATGTTATCTTATGCTACACCCTACCTAATCTCTAATTCATGTCTAGTTTATTTAGCTTGTTACATGACGTGTGATTGTATATTCTGTACTTGTTCAATATAGATTCTCATATCGCATATTATCATTTCTTACCGACTAGCATGCCAGGACCTTGCTTGTCTACTAATATGATAGGTCATGCTTGCTTTACTAGTATGTTAGATTTACATGTTTCATGATATGGGTGAGCTATGGTCATCATCGGCCATATCATGTTCCTAGCTTCGAATCTATCTCTATCTCGCATGTATATTAACTTTAGTCTTTTCACATGCAAATTCTATCTTCCATAAGCCTATCCTTTTTCCAGAATGACCTTGATCCGGAAGACCATCTTGCGAGTACATGTTCTCTATCCGGTTGAGATACATAAATCTCACACCTTTCTATTTTATCCTTCGACAGTCATATCTTTTCACATTTGTCCTTTGAAACCTATTCAACCTTATTACCTCTATTCTTCTAGTATTTCCATTTGATATTTAATTTATACTTATATTTATTTACTTTGCACTTTATTTCTATTGCGACTAATAGGAAGTAGCGATGTTGGGTAAGGACAAATTCCTACAGAAGAAGAACAACTCGTCTGCGAAGGCATGCCCCCTCTTCTTGATCATCTTGATTATATATTTTTAAAGTCACTATATTTTATTATTTATAAACATACATGCTATTTTATTCATGTAACTAGAATGTCGATTGGCATAGCTGTACCCATATCCGCTTGTCGCCCTTTTACCTAATACCCTGAGTAGTTTATTTAATATTTGGGCGTAACTCAATTCTGAAGGTACTAGTGAATGAGGTCCGTCCACGATTCTTCTCGATTGAGCGGAGCTACAAGTTCCCCCATGGCTCCTCATGGAGCGTTAATACCTGGTGACATCTTGAGCTGGTTAACCACTGCTCCTTCGGTCGCGTCATCTATGGGTGGTATTCACCATGTCATCTGCCAATGTCGCGAACGGCGTCGAAATCTTTTTGACAAAGACCCCGGAAGGACATGGAGATCGTGAGGATGCTAGTTGAGCAAGCCTATCGGTGAGGCAATTATCCTTTCTTGGGATGTACCTGACCTCAAGTCTGATGAATTTCTTTTCTAGCTTCTTCGCCTCCTAAAGGTAAGCTGCCATGGTCTTATTTGAGGTTTGATAGTCCTTGCTAACTTGCTTCAACACCAGCTATGAGTCCGCACTCACAAGCAAGCGGTGGATACCAAGCACAGAAACTACTCGGAGTCTAGTGAGTAAACCTTCATACTCAGCCACATTATTAGTAGTAGGGAAATCAATCTGCAATACGTATTGCAGCATTCTCTGGTTGGGGAAGTGATTATGATCCTAGTCCCCGAGCCTTGAAGCATGAGCGAGCCAACAAAGTGCAACTTCTAGATGTCTGAGTTGTCGAGTAATACTTGCTGGGGCTGCTTGGGCTCGGTCCACTCGGCAACGAAGTCAGCGAGGGCCTGTGACTTGATTGTTGTACATGGGGTGAACCGGATGTCGAATTCTCAAAGTTTGACAGCCCACTTGGCAATTCTGCCAATAGCGTCCCTGCTGTGAAGGATATCTCTGAGCGGAAAGGTGGACGGTATGATGATTTTGTGAGCCTGGAAGTAGTGTCATAGCTTGCAAGAAACTGTGAGTACCGTGTAGAGTAGCTTCTGCACTTGCGGGTAGCATTCCTTTGGTCCATGAAGGAGCTCACTGACGTAGTACATTGGTCATTGAGTCTTCTCTCGCTTGTTGGGCTCCTCACGGTCGACCACCAAGACTCCGCTTATGACTCGCGGTCCGGCTGTAAAGTACATCTATAGTTCCTCCCTGGGTCGGGAGCGACTCGTACAGAGGGGATGAAAGATAGATTTTGTATCTTGGAATGCCTTTTCTGATTCTTCTGACCAATTAAAACTGTCATGTTGTCGTAGTATGTTGAAGAAAGATAGCCCCCAGTCTCTGAGATGGGAGATAAAGCAGCTGAGTGCGGCCATGCACCCGGTTAGCTTCTAGACTTCTCGTACTAACCTTGGAGATTGCATGTCCATGATTGCCCGGATCTTCTCGGGGTTGGCTTCAATTCCTCATTGTGATACTAGGAAGCTGGGTAGTTTTCCTGTGTCAACGAGAAGGTCTTCTTTCTTTTTGAACTTGACGACAAGGTTGTTGACATAGGCTTCGACGTTTGGGTTGATCTGATCGTGTAAGGCGAGTTGCATTCCACGTTGATATGTAGCTCCAACTTTTTTCAACCCAGAAGGCATCTTGTATAACAAAATACCCTAAAAGGAGTTACAAAGGAGGTTTTCTCCTCATCTTCGAGAAACATGCTTATCTGGTGGTAACTAGAGTATACATTGAGATGGCATAGATAGTGACACTTGGAGGTAGAGTCAACTATCTGATCTATTCTAGGTAGAGGAAAAGTGTCCTTCGGGTAGGCCTTGTTGAGGTCACCAAAGTCCATGCACATGCGCCTTTTCGTTTGCCTTCCGAACCATGACTGGGTTAGTCAGCTACTCAGGATGATCGACTTCTCGAATAAACCCTGCCTTCAAAAACTTCTTGATCTCTACCTTGATGGCTTCTTTCCGGTCGGGAGCGAATCGCTGAAGTTTTTGCTTTACAGGCTTGGCGTCGAAGCGGACTACTAGCCTGTGCTTGATCACCTCCCTGGGGATTCCAGGCATGTCAGACAGTTGCCATGTGAATACGTTTGTGTTCGCCCAGAGGAAGGTGATGAGCTCGAGTTCCTATTTCTAGTTTAGGTTGGAGCCGATCCTAATAGACTTGGATGGTTCCGTTGGATCTAGAGGAACATTCTTTACCTCGCCATGGGTTTTCACGACCGCTTTAGGTTTTGAGTGCTTAACGTCCTTGTTGGTGTGATGTTGCTTGGCTAGGTCTAGGCCGTGTTTGTCACAATGTAAGCCAGTTTTAGGACAGCCATAGACTGTGATTACTCCTTTGGGATCTAGGATCTTCATGCACTGGTAAGCGTAGTGCGTGGCAACCATGAACTTAGTGAGGGTTGATCGTCCTAAGATAGCACTGTATGCTGTCCTGAAGTCAACCATGTCGAACAGAACCTTCTTTGTTTGGAAATTGTCTAGTTTGCCGAAGGTAACTAGGAGTGTTATTTGTCCAATCGTGGTAGGCGAAGATCTGGGCATGATACCATGGAAGGCTTGTGTCACCGGTTTGATGAAAAATGAGAGATCTGCATCGAGTCGAGTGCATTGGTGAAGAGGACATTCAAGGAGTTTTCTTCGTCCAGAAGTACTCAGGAGACCTTGAAGTTGTTGATGGTGGGTTCGACCACGATCGGGAATCATCCTGATCGGAGAAAGTTCTCGGGGCAGTCGGCTTGATCAATGGAGATTCTAATGCCTGACCACCAGACTGTCTGCCGAGTCGGGGGTATTGTGGCGAGAACTTCTTGAGCCACTATCTTGAATTGTCTTTTGGACTCATAAGACGTTGAGCCCACAAACATGTGATCAACCCTTCGTTGCTTGTTCGACTAAGGTACTTGGTTAGAGCCTTCACCGGAATTGGACCCTTGATTTTTGCTCGCAACATGAGGTCCCTTTCCCTTAACCTTCTCAGCTTCTACCTGGACATAAATTTTGAACACTCAACATTGACGAAGATCATGTCTGTCGGTCTGGTGGAAATCACTCCAAACCTTGCCGTTTCGCTCCAAGTTAGCTTGTGGCTTGCCCTTGTTCTGGGGTGGCCCTGAATGCTTGTCGGGGAAGTTTGCCATTAGTTAACCTATTCTCAAGCTCTTGTCGTGACTTTCCTTGGATGGCTTCTTCTTCTGCTTGTTTTTGAAGAATTTTCATGGAATCCTAGTTGGGACCGTTCGAAGCCTTGCTTCCATTCCTTCATGAACTATAGAGCTTCCTTGGCACTAGCCACCTTGTTGTCGAGGTCCATGAGCTCCTTTACCATTTGTGGGATAGCCATAGCAAGTTCTTCTGTACATCGTTGGTTCCTGCAACCTCGAACAAAAGCTTGAATAACTTAACGATTAGTTACCTTTGGTATGGTGTTTCGAACGTTGCTGAACCGTCAGATGAACTTGCACAAGGTTTCTCCTTTCTCTTGGAAGAGTCAAAAAATGTCATCAGATTTTCCAGGACGTACGTATGTGCCCTACAAATTTCCTTGGAAACGACTGCAGAGCTGCTCCCATGAGTGGATCGATCTGGGTTGAAGATTTGTGGTTGTAGATTTGTAAGCCAAGTCCTAGCTGGTCCTTTGAGGGCAGTTCGAAAGATAGTTGGCCATAACCTTCTCGTTCTCTCCCGCGGCCTCGATGGTAGTCGTATAGATCTATAGGAACTCAATGGGGTTAGTCGTACCATCATACTTCTTGATTGATCCTGGCTTGAACCGGGAAGACCAGTGAATCCTCCTGAGTTCCGTGGAAAAGGCCTAACATCAATGGACGACTTCCCTAGTGGGTCTGTCACTTGGAGTAGGTGATTATCCTCGGTCTCGATTGTGGTACCGAGTGGTATCACAACAGGAAGACCAGTTTGGGGGAGTCCTCGGGTCCCTCTGTTGTGTAAGATATTCACGCAGGTCTGATACCGGATGACTTTGGATGGGTGAATTCTTACAACAACATGGCGGGTCGATATCTTGAGAAGGTTGGTGTCGATGATATCGTTTTTCTTAATCGGCCTTCTCACGAGAAGTGTTTGTGCAACCCCTGCCTCTTGTGGAACTGTTGGCCACAACCGCGTGGTGTGAGGACTCGGCTTGTTCCCGAGCTTGGAGGATACCATTCTCCATGTCGATTAGGCACTGTTTTCCCACTGGGGTAGTAAGGTCCATTGTAGGAGGTTGTAGGAGCCATTGTCGTATTCCGGAGAGTTGTTGAGCAACCCTTAATCTCAAGAGATCTGCATCTTGTGGGGGAGGAGTACCTTCTCAACTAGCTCGCTTAGGGTCGTCAGCTTGAGAGGTCCTTGGGTCTCGAGGATGATTCCCTCTATTTGGCGGTAGATCTACTCCATCGTTCTCCTAGGAAGAGGGAGGTAGAGATCTGTTCTTGATTGCGACTACTTCGAGGGGATATCATCCTCTAGAAGTAGAGTCTAGATCCATCATATACCTACCATCGGAGGTGACCTCTGGTAAGCTTCCTCGGCCATCTCGGTGGTCGAAACATGCGAGTGATAACCCTGACATAGGGCTCGCGTTGCTCATGCGATTGCCCTGGTGATCATGAGATCGAAGGTCGACCCGGTACATTCTAGCATACTCATCCATCAACAGATTTATATCATTGTCGGACTTGTCATCAGCTGAGAGATCAATGAGATATACTCAGTCGTTTCTCGGCTTCAGTTCAGTCAGAGGGGTGAAGTTGTCATAGAACCCCTCGTTCGAGAAGCCGCATCTCACCACTACTCATGGCGGAGATGCCAATGGTGATTGGTTGGAATTGACAGTCGACATTCTCATAGTCGGCGCCATCTGTCGATGATCGGTAAACCGTCGATCTTACATAATATGTGGAGAAAAGAGAGTAGGGGTAGGTGAAAGGATCTCAGGAGTCGATTAGAGGGGGGGTGAATAGGTCGGCTCTATAAAATTAAAACCTAGTGGACTTTACTTAAAAATAAATGGGCCAATCCTAAGCAGCTGACTCAGGCAACTGACTCTCAGGTAGATAACTCAGATAAATGCAAGTAGAGCAGTGCAGAGACAACTATGTGCCAACTGAGTCTCAGGTGAGTGACTCAGTTGTGTGCAACAGATAGACAAAATAGTAAAGGAGATAACTTTCTCTTAGTGTCAACTGAGTCTCAGGTGGGAAACTCAGTTGTGTGCAGCAGAGAGTGAACAATGTATATCAGCACAAGTGAACACAAACCAAACAAATAAGCGAGAAGACACAAGGGTTTGTTTTACCGAAGTTCCCACTTTAGCAAGTGGTACGTCTCCGTTGAGGAAGCTGCTTTCACAGCCGGCACTGAACCGTGCTCTTTCCTCGTTCACTTATCTTGTGTGGAATCCTTTTGATCTCACCGCAGCGAGACAGGCAAACCCAAATCGCCTTCACAAACGCTTGGAGGCAGCCATACAAGACTTGGCTTGCTCACCAACGGCTCCAACTTCCCGGTCTTGGAGCAGACGAACTCTAAGAGCTCTCTCAAACTCTTGGAGGAACCAGTACCATGAACTCTCTCAGTTCTAAAGCACTCAGGATGCAAAGCAACTCTCTCTCACTGTGAATGCACGCAGGCAACACTCTCTCGGAGACTAAGAGCTCTTTCTTTCGACAGCAGGGTGCTTTCTATGGTAGAGGTAAAGGTTGAGGTCGAAACCTCCCCAGGTTTCCTATTTATAGGGTCCCTGGCAGCTAGCCGTTACCCTCATGCCACGTCAGACAAAGAGCCACCAGACACACCTATCTGAGACTCAGCTAACATACACTAGGTAACCTACTAGCCACGGCTGAGCTACCCACCTGAGTCTCAGATGCCAAACTCAGGTGGACTCGATTGCCTCAGGCAGCACCTGAGCACAACACTGGCCGGCTCACTACAAGCCTAAAAACTGATTCAGGAGGATAATGGACTCACCACTGCCACTGACCAGCTCGCTCAGAATCTTGGCACTGGTTCCAAGCTAACAATCTGAAGACGACAGCCCTTGAAGACGCACAGCGAACCCCTAGATGCAGATCCACCAGCTTCCTAGCTCCTCTATGTCTTATCCAGCTTGCAGTCACGGTCCTTGAACTCCATCAAGCCACCATCACCTCGCTTGCCCTCGAGCACAGCCTCGGCTTCCTCGCAATTGAGCCTCAGGAGACTAGCTCAGCTAGCCCTTCTGACCTTCACGGTTCCTTGCTCTTTTTAGGCCTTATCATCACTCAGATGTTGTCTTGATCGATCACCTGTTCATCTAAATCCCTGTTCACACTCATTGTAAACGTTAGATACAGGTGAGGGTTGCCATTAACCATTAAAACCAAACCTTGGGGTTAGATAATCATCCTCTCACACTCCTTGGGACTGGATGCACTTTCAGTAGGGATACCGAAATTCAATATGAATCCGTCTGACGGCAAGGGATTTTTATACAGGTTCGGGCTCCGAGAGGATAATAGCCCTATGTCTTGTGAGTCTTGTATTAATCTCGACACAAGGTACAAGGGGGTATGGCTAATCTAGATTGGATCTACACTAGTCGAAGGTGGATGTCAAGGCTGGTTTTCCCTTCTACTTGCTCGGAAGTCTTTAGGCTAAGCTTCTGCCTATGCTTGATCAGGTTTTGGGCTTTTGATTCAATTTGTCTTTTGCGTAGGGTTTTGGATCCTTTTATAGAGGGTATATTGTATCGTAGTGGATACGGACTGGTAGTTTCCTTATTGACATAGTCCTTCTCTGAGGTACATATCATCCCAGGTAATTGGAGTACCCCTAGGTCTCTATGTATTCATATACGGATACTGTCGTCGTATACTGTAGTTTTATACTACTCATCATCAGACTCCTACAAGAATAGAAAGCAGAGGAAATGCACAAAGTTGTTATTTGGATGTCCTACGGGAATTTTGCAGGAATCTATTTCTTGATCGAAGAGACAAAAAAAGGGAGAGAAAGACTAATCTTGCCTTGGACTTATCAAAGGAATTGTAACATGAGGTTTGAGCTCATGTTTGAAATTCTCCAAAATATGGAGGAAAAAGAAGTTTCCTATAAAAATTTATAGATCCATTCCTATAATCAAAGGGTCTCATAGGAAAATTTTAGAATCCTGTTAAATTCCTTTGTTCCAAATGTGCCCTCAAGGATTTTTTTTCTCTTCTTTCACCTAGCCACATCTACCCTCCTCCCAGGGCAAACCTATCCTTCGCCCCTTCCACCGCCCTCCCTTTCACCATCCACCTTCCACCGATCGTCCCGTTGTCACCCAACATCGCCCTCGCCTTTGTCCACTAGCATCCTCCTCCAGATCCCTGCCAGCCTGCCAATCATCCGTCGGCCATGACATCAGCCACAACGGAGCTCCCCAACACCGGGTGGCACCTCACTGTGATGCACTGGAGCTCGCCCCGTTCACGGGAGTCGCGCCACCGCATTGGAGCTCGCTGACCAGGTCTACATCTGCCTCGACACATAGTTATAATTACTGCACTTTTTTTAACTTAGGTAATTGTTGCTCTCAATTTATCAAATATGAATGCATGAAAATCTAATGAGAGGAATGTGTACATGAAAGCTGATGAACTTAGGTAATTGTGCCAAATATGAATGCATGAATTTTTTTTGTGGTGTTCTCAAATTCTGATGCATATATGCTCTGTTGTGTGTATGCAAATAAAACCTAATAAGATGAATGTGTACGAGGAAACATGCATACACGGGAGTGAGATATTTTATTATCAATTAAATGGACGAACAAAAAAATCTAAAGGTAATACAGACTTTACATCATTCACCACAGATAATAGGTTTATAGTTTATAAGCCATTTTTAACGAGACACGAGCTTCTCAAGGCTTCTTTAGATCGAAACTCATGTGGATAGCTAAGTTTAAACTGATTTGTATACGAGACTAAGAGGTTGTTTGGTTGGGCTGTAGTTATTGACAAAACTACTGTTGGCTGCCTTTCTAAGAAAGCTGCTGCGACTGTAGGAAAGTGAATATATGATTTTGAATTGATCCAAACTATCTATAATATTTTAAAAAATTAGTTCTGAAACTTTAGCATATTACGAAAAGCAAGAGAAAAATAGCTTTTTAAAATAGCTAAATTTATACTGAAAAATTTATAACTACTGTCAATAAAAACTACTCTAAAACTAGTTGTGTGGTAAGGCCATGTACAATGCAGGGTGCTTACAGCCCGGTGCTTAAAGAGAGAGAGAGTAGCGTGGCGTCTCAAAAAAATATGTGACTTACAATGCAGAGTGCTTCATATGGGTGCTTAAGTTGTTTTAATATTCGTGTAGCACCTACTCTGACACCTGTTGTCTCCAATGCAGCGCTTCATATGAGTACTATTTAATGCTTTTTGGAGTACTATTTGCTAGGCACTGGTTGAAACACCTGTCACCGGTATCACCCTAAGTACCAGCCTAGCACCGGGTGCTAAACTTTGCTTCCGTTGCCCTTCCTAAGCACCTGTCTAAGCACCTCTCACAAAAAAAACCAGATTTTTTTCTGAAACACCTGTCTAAGCATCTGTATTGTCTAAGCATCTGTATTGTATAGGGTCTAACAAGCCGTTAGGAAGTGGGCTCCGGTTTCCAGGCACGAACGAACACAACCGGTAAAGCCGCTGTGTAGACGCGTGCGGCCACCGGCGCAGTCCCCGTAGCCAGCCGTTGGTTTTCAAAAATCGCCGAAGCGGCAGGCCAGCCGTTGAACGGACGGCTCACATCTACCGGTCCCGCCGGTAACCGACATCCGAGCCGTCCTTCCCACTCCCATTTCGTACTCTTCCAGTCTGTCGTCCTGTCATCTTCCAAAAGAACAATTTAAAACCTCCAATGCAAAGCGAATCGGAGAGAAGGCTCCTTTTTTTGGTTGCCTAATAAAGAAAGGAGATAGCTTTTCGTTTTTGGCTCCGGCGATTGGGGATTCGGACGCGGAGGTGGCAGGAGGATCTGTGGCGGCGCGGGTCGATCGCCGCCGGGGGTGGACGCGCCGCGTCAGATTCGACGGAAAGGTGAAATTTTTGCTGGGTTGAGCGGAGATGTAGAAATTTCATGTCTTTCTTGTTTCCTAGGGCGAGGTAGAGACTTTCCCTTTGCTGTTCCGTCGCCAGTTCTCCGGAGCTGTGGATGTGGTCGGCTCGTTCGGTCGAGCGGGGATTTTGCCGGATCTTGGTGTTTCTGGGAAGGATTTGGTGTGGATTTATGTATCTTAAGGGTTCTTAAGTGGCTTTTGTCTCCGGAGGTTTCTGCTACGATTGCTGGATATGTCTCTGATCGCGTTGGATTCTCTGGGGGCTGGAGGTGGTTTCGTGGAGAAAATCGGTCCTGGTTTCCGCAATGGGGGATTTTTTTGAAATTTTTGGTTGCTTGGAAGAGTGGGTGGACCCTGCGGAGGGTGGTACGTGTTGTCAGATTCATTGGATCGCCAATATCTTGCGTTCATAGGTTACTTGGGTTTTGCATTTGACGGAGGTTACAATTAGGTGTTGCCCTGCGATCTTGGTTTTCAGTGGTGATTACATGGTGGGAAGGTGAGGAGGAGCTGAAAGATTAGTAATTTCAGGAATTGAAAGAGGATATAGCGGTTCAAGAATACGGGTTGCTCCAGAAGGTTTCTCTGGTTCATGATTTGCCTGTGTTAACCCATAATAGCGTAAACTTGTTACTGCATTGCACGAATGGCACAGACTCAGGGAGTGTTAGATAGATGATCACATGACACATCCAAAATCTCGCTCGCCTTGATCTGAACCCTCTGTCTTTATGCCCAATGGCAGATGATCCAATTCCTTTAATGTTACATTTCCGTTGAGTCTTGCATGTTATTCAGGGTTCAGCTGGCTACTAGACCGTAGGCCCCATCCTCCTGGATAGCCAGTAGTGTGGTGGCTGGAGGAGGGGATGTTGAAGATGACAAGGCTGATTGTGGGATGCGGTGATGTATGCGATGAGGAGTTTTGTGGTGATGCGGTGGAGGAGTGATGCGGTTTTTCAAAAAAATGGCGGTGGTGGCTGGATCGGGTCTGGGGCCGTGGGGCGTGAAGGTGGCGGTGTATGACAGTAGTGGTGGGAGTCAGGTGGTATCGCCGCACCAGTAGTAGGGCTACACCAGTATCCTTGGAAAGGCTGGTTGTGGTATTTGGAGGAGGTCGGTGGTGGAGGGGAATTTTTTTTATATGCTCTAGCCACCCCTAAGCATTTGTTTGTCTTTTGTGTGAAATGTTCTTTCAGCTTATTCTTTTTACTGCATACTGATTTCGTACCATATCCTATGACTTGTATGATTCTTTTATTAGTGTTATTATTGTTTCTTCGTTCAACTTAATTTAATCTTCTCTTCTTTTCCTTGGCAGTCTATGACCTCCTCTCCTTCTGTGACACGACTCCTTGAAGGCCTCGCTGGGGTTTGACACTATAATGATTCGTAGACCCTCCCCTTGCTTCAGCTACAGAGTGGCGATTGAGTTTTCAGTGTTCACTCATAATGACAAGTGACAAGGGACGAACTTCAAAGAAGGCCACTGAGGCTGCAGCTCGTGCTTTGACTCCTCCTGATGGCGGAGCCAGAAGTGAACCACAGAAGGGACGGTTGCCCAATGGGTAAAAAGTTCATAAAATTAGAAACATGTACCAGGTTTTATATTATAAGTGTACTTGTACATATGGATCTGATTATTTATTCTTTAGGAGGACAACTGGTCCAACAAGGCGCTCAACCAAGGGGAATTGGACCCTGGAAGAGGTAAAGTTTAGAAGTCTGGTTTTGTGAATTTATTCATTAACCTATAGTTGCTATCAGTTATATGGAGTATGTGGTATAATGAGTTAAAACAACTTATCTGAGGTAATTTTGTGCAATTCTGTACCAAAATCCTATGCTTTGGAATCATAGTTTCTATTGCTGCATACTGCAGGGATAGATTTATATACATAAATTAACTTTGTGCCAGATGTTTCTAATACCATAATTCTAAGTATGTAGGGATGATTGCACTTCTTGAATCCAAGCCTGTATTGATTTTTATGTGCCAAATACCTAGGCAGTAACAATATTCATGAATGCTTTTCATGTGTATTAGTAAATATAAATATGTTTTAATAGATGTGTAAGTGCATTAATCTGTTTCATCTCATCACCTGGGAATACAGAGATATTATATGGTCTGATTCTATGTGTCTAAGACAAGTACCGCATGGTGTTGTCTGATGTGCTGTATGTATGCTACTCAAATGTAGGATGATATACTCCGAAAGGCTGTTGAGACTCACAATGGGAAAAACTGGAAAAAGATAGGTACTTTTTATTAACTGATGCAACAGCAAGAAAGTTGTTCAGTTGTTGTATTTGCTTTAATTTGTGCTGCTGTATAAGTTTTCTTTTCCAAACCTGTGTATTACGGTTATTTGATTTCTGTTTGCAGTATCCAATTTAAAATGACTGTCTAAAATAAGGGTCCTTTACTTCATTGCTATTCCTTCCGTTTCCAAATACTTGGCACTTTTTACCAAAAAAAAATCCCAAATACTTTGCAATTCCCCAATCCCGAGGGCCAAGGCATATGTCCCCCAACATGCTCCCCACTTTTCTACCTAGTTTGCGTGATTGAGATGTTATTGGAAGATACTTTGGTTACATTTTTGCTAAAGTTTGATTGCCTTTGTATGCGTGATACAGTAAAAAAGTGCTAAGTATTTGGAAGCAGACAGAGAGGCATGTTTAGTTTGGTTTGCATGTATTTTCATTCTGTGCCCATGTGTATCACAAAAAAACTGATTGGTGTATTATGACATGGATGTATCTCTTGGTGCTGCTTGTCACTGGAACCATTCTTATAGAGGGCGATATATGGAGTGCTAACTATTTATTCATTATCATCATGCCAACCCTTTTAGCTAGGGCATTAACTCAACTTTGAATATTCTCAAAAAATGGTGTATTTAGTCTCAAAAGTCATTAAAATTATATAAAACTAGCTGAATTACCTAAGCAATCACGTGGTTAGATACCATAATGTGTTTACAAACTCAAATACATATGATTGAAAATATAGTTGTATTTCTTATGCAACCATATCTACTAGCATATACAACTGATTAATCTGCATCATTATAATCTAGACCCACCAAAATAAGTGGTACCATTTTTTCCCTGATTAATATGGATTTCTAAGCTCTCAAAGTGAATGTGGAAGCTCCTTTTAAGATCACTATACTAATATACTAGAATTCATCTTCAAATTCAACATGTGCTATGTGAAACAGCAGCGAATGAATTTCCTGTGAAAGGTTTTCCTTCTCCTTTTGTTTATCTTTTTTATTACTCATGGCATAATTTGTGTATGAATATGAAATTTTAGATGGTATATGGTTATATATAACTTTTAGGGCCACCTCTACAAATGTTTTTGAGATTGTCTCAAGTTGTTTGATGCCCTAACTAATACGGATAGTATATTAGCACCAAGATAAGGGTTAACAGTAGAGATGTCCCTCTTATATAATGCTTAAGCTTTTCTTATTTTGCACCCTGTCAAATAAAGAGATCAAATAAAATATTTTCTAGGATGCCGATGCACTGTACATACTGTTATCAACTTCATTGTTGTATTAATGCTAGCTCCATCTTACAACTGATCTACCACACAAGATTGCCAATATTTCTATAAATCTGGTGGCTAAACTATTTCAGCTTTTGTTAATTAGAGTAATGTATCTTTATTACAGTTTGACTGAATGTTCATGCTTTTATAACAGCTTGTTTTTTCATTGCGTGTTAATGAGAATACTTGCTTGTGTTTATCGTAAGATGAAGCTTGAGAGACTTTTTTTTTCCAGCGGAGTGTTTTCCTGATAGGACCGACGTTCAATGCTTGCATAGGTGGCAGAAGGTTTTGAACCCTGAGCTTGTCAAAGGGCCGTGGTCCAAAGAAGTAAGCTGTATAGTGTGATCATTTTCATTTTACGTTTGTTTCATTTTTCTAGAAAAGTAAACTGCTCAATGTCATGGTAATACTGAACTATATTACATGTCACATTTATCTTTCCATGTTCCTTTTTTTAGGAAGATGACATCATTATTCAGATGGTAAAAAAGCATGGACCAAAGAAATGGTCAACCATTGCGCAAGCTTTGCCAGGGCGAATTGGAAAGCAATGCCGTGAAAGGTATGGCATGGCAAGTATATGTAATATCAACTCTGTGAATTTTACTAGTGCCACTGCAGGAGCAATTTTTAATTTCATTTTTCCTTCTATGGAAGTAGATGTATTATTTTGGGATGATTCAACAGAGCTATCTCACTTACCATAAGCGGCCCATACATACTACTCATACTAATAGTTCCATGATACTGGATTGCTGAAGGTATTGTTTTGGTCAATTATTCTGGATCACTGCATGGCTATTGCTTCATGATTTGGCATGTCTAGAATTGGTTTATTGGAGCATGCATTCTTCTATGTGGACATATGTAGTGCAAACTAAAGGGGCGGTGAAATTGTGCAAACTTTCTTTTTGGGGACCAAATCAACACGAAAATTTCTGAGTTTCTCATCAGATATCTGTATTTAGGTGGCACAATCATCTTAATCCTGGGATAAATAAGGAGGCATGGACACAAGAAGAGGAGATAAGGCTTATTCAGGCTCATCAAGTATATGGAAACAAATGGGCTGAACTGTCCAAATTTTTACCAGGAAGGTAACAATTATACCCTCTGCTAAGTGAAATCAGAATTTAACTAGTTGAGGTTTCTAGAAAGAAAACATAGTAGGTAATATCAGTAAAAATACTGAATGTTTTATCAATTGGTGATATTTATTTCCAGTTTGACTTCTGTGTCACGATTTAAAAACCTGATGTTTTCTAAGTACTAATACTTGTATACAAGTAAGAAGTGCATCATTACCTTGCCCTGTTAGAGGAATAGTGAGCTGTTTTGGACAGTGGAGATAACTGAACTAGCAAATTTCTATTTCCCTATCAGGACAGATAATGCAATAAAAAATCATTGGCACAGCTCAGTAAAGAAGAAATTTGATTCATACAGAGCAGCTGGTTTACTGGCCCAGTTCCAGGGCCTACCACCTGTTGAGTACCCAGCAGGTACTTTAAATGTTGATTCGTCATCTGCAATGACCCAGCAAAATAGTGAAGATAGTGGTTTCAATGTTGTTCGGGAGGTAGAAGATTCGTCCGGGTTTGGTCAATCATCATTGGCCAAAGTCTCTTGCTCTCAAGTGGAGCAAGTTGAGGCTACTTTTGGGTGTCATTTGCAAGTACATTTAAGTGATGAAGGAGCACACGACTCTTACTCTTTATCCCAGGAAGCCTGCTACACTAACACGCACAATTCTGCTTCTGCTTTACCGGAGAGTCATCACCAGTTATCCATCTCGGACAATGATCCAGATAAACACTTGCACCAGGAGTTTTCTGAAGAGATGGATTTGCAACTGCATGTAGGTGAAGCACCAAACAATTCTGTATTTACAGATACTCAGGCATCCAATGAGCTTGCAGATCAATTTCAGTACACCCAGACTATAACTAGCCCAGAGAACTGTGGAAGATCTTTGATACCGTATGCTGTAACACCAGGTGTTCCCATCTCCATGTTACCAACTGTCTCCGGATATGAGCATAACACAAGTACGATGCCTGAAGCTGACTTCGATAACCAAAATGGTCTTCAGTCAGAACTGTGGCAGGATGTTTCTTTTCAGAGTCTTCTTTGTGCACCAGATTCCATCAATGCTGATTCTTTTGTGAGTCCAAATTACCATCAGGGTGCATGTTCATCCGAAGCTGCGGAAATTTTTGCAGAACCACTTAATCCATTGCAGACACTGAACTCATCAAGCATGACTGGCAATTGGCATCATCAAAGTTCTGCAACATCAGTACCTCCATCCTTCATTAGGTTAGGTGGTGCTTCTTGTACACCTGATACTAAATTTGAGACGAGTGACATGCCTGTTTCTCATCAAGGTTTGGAGATGATTGCATGCCAGAATGTTTCTGGTGATCCTGGTCAGCCTTCTGAACCAATGGCCATAATACCAGAATCTGAAAAGCAACAGCTGACTGATGTTGAACAATTGTCTTTGGAACCTTCAACCATGGGAAGAGAAGCATCATCAATTCATGGTGAAACTGTGGTAGGCAAAAGTCAGGATTTAGAAGCTTTATGCTATGAACCTCCTTGCTTTCCAAGCTTTGAAGTTCCATTTGTCAGCTGCGAACTTGTAAGCTCTAGTGACCTGCCAGAATATAGTCCTCTTGGCATTCGAGAGATGATGAGGTCATCCATGAACTTCTCCACCCCACTAAGATTATGGAGCTCCCCTACTCGTGATAGGAGTCCTGATGCTGTGCTGAAGAGTGCTGCCAAAAGTTTCATATGCACACCATCAATAATGAAGAAGCGGCATAGAGATCTCTCCTCTCCTATTCCAGATATAAGACTTGCAAAGAAATTGAGTATTGAAAAGGACTGTGATAAGTCAGGCATGGATGCCACTGGAGATGAATCACTTCATTTAATTACTCATGAAAGCATGGAAGGTTTGAAAGAAACCACTTATCAGGATGAAAATGAAGAAAATGGAAAGAAAAACAATTTGGAGAAAGGCAAGAAATGTTCCACTATGGACAGGGATACCACTTACAATCTAGTAAGTGCTTTCATATATTACTAAGTATTCCTCTATACTCAGTCCATCTGGAAATATAAGATGCATGCGTTTTAGAACATTTATTTGATCAACAATTAGTTAATCAATATGTGGATTATGTGATACAAAGTGATACCCTTGGAAAATGATTTTAAATACAAATCCAACGGTACCAATTTTATATCACATAATTCACATATTGTTGAACTAGTTGTTGGTCAAAAATAAATCTTGAAGAACGCGTGCGCCTTACATTTTCAGACAAAAGGAGTACTCAATAGTCAATATCATAATCTTTCAAGATAAAAAGACAATAATATATGGCCCTCCAGAAAATTGGATCTCCTTTACTGAGAGGACCATTGTGCCAATCAATCATGGTTAGGTAGCACGGACAGTGGGAACATCCTCTGTCTGAAATGCTGGTTGAAATACATAACTGACATGTCATATAAGGCCTATCTTAACTCTTATGGGTAGCATGGGCAGTTGGCAAATAATTCAGTACTTAGCAATAAGATTTCAAGATTGATGTGAAGCTGTTAAATTGAAATAATTTGCATGTTTATACATGTTGCCTTGCCTGATCTTGTTCTTACCAATATGGTTTAATGCAGCAGTCTGCAGGCATTCTTTCCGAGAGCAATGCCAATAGCCTCGGTACACCTAAGCATGGTCCACATCCGGAAAGTCAGACGCTAAATACCAGTGCAAAGTCTTTGTCTAAAGATATAATATCTTCTAGATCAAAACCAACAGAACTTCTTGTTGAAAAATCTTCACCGTATATCAATGCAGATTATGAGTATGTGAATATGTAAGTCTTATATTTTCCTTTCTAAGCAATTATTTTGTTTGATTGTAAGAAACTTTAGTGATATGTGACAGTGTCATGGGTGGAGCTTAGTTAGGGCCTGGGTGGGCCCTGGCCCCTCCTGAATGTAAATTTGACAACTAAGTATCAATAGTCGCTACTAATACATCAACCAAAGATTAATTTGGCAAGTATTTATTAAGATTTTTAGCACAACTTGTTAGCTTGGCCCCTCTACGGTCTTGTTAAAGCTCCGCCACTCACAGTGTAGATATCCTCATAGTGCTTTAACTTTGATCAATTAGGACATTAACTGAGAAAAATACTTGGCAAGCTAATTTACATTCATTATGATCTTTTTGCGTTATGATGAAAATGTTCTAGTCTCCTTTTTTATTGATTTGAGAGTTCATACGGGGGACATATCTAGTGCAAACAAATAGCTAAAATATTCTGCTGTATCATTTTTGTCTAGTTGAGAATTCTATGTAGGGGGGCATATCTAATGCAAACCAAATTGAATTTCTTTGATTAGGCACTAAATCAGAACTACAAATTCCAGGAAAACAGAAATGAAGTCTATAGTGTTGCGTCACTCTTTAAAACTCCAATGCTGTTACAAGAAACAAAAGAAAAAGAGAGAATCTTTCTGTGGATACTGAGAAACAACTTGTCTTATTTATTTATTTTCTTTGAAATTTGTCATCAGTCATGATTTAAACCCGATTATTTGAAGGTATATACTAGGCTGAGACGTATGCAGATATTTTCTGAACTTTTTGTGTAGACTTGATCTTCAAACCAAACTGGTTTCCATGATTGCACCTAGCTATTTTGTTTGCACCGGATATGCTCCCTTCATATAGTTACTCCATATTGCCCATCTATGCCAGATTCCATGTGGTGGCTGCCTGGCTTGTCCATTTCCATCTAATTATTGGTTTAGTCCCAAACATGTAGACTTCAACATATTTTTTTATCTGAATTAAATTGAAGACAAGAATTCATTCAGACTTCATGGGTAGCCAGCAGGAAGCCATCTGCCAAAACCCCCCAAAGTGACTACAATCGCTTGTTCTGTCTATTTCTTAATTGAACTTTTTTCCGCATTGTTCCAAGTTTGTTAAGGTGCAAGAATATTTCCCAACTCAGTTCGAACCAAAACTCGGTATATCCTGTTGTAAATTAAGTGCTTCTCTGCTTGGTTATCACAACTCAAATCACAATCACGTCATGGTGGAGTCCACTGGTAATTATGGTAGTGCGCCAGATATTGGAGTGCTGGTTTGAAGTGAAGATCCTCTCAACTTTCATCATCGCCATCAAAAATCAAAAGCAATTTGTCCGAGGTTAACTTAAAGATTGTAACCCATTCAATCACTGGTATTTTATGTTTACAAGCTATTTACCTTGTTCTGCAGCCTCGTTGATAGAGCAAAAGGAATCTATTTGATTGTTTGATATTTCCGTAGTAATGTCAATTATCTAACATAATAATGTGTACAGAGTTTGCATAATCATGACTCTGAACTGTTGTTTTTGTCAGATTGGCTGATACTCCAGGAATCAAAAGAGGGTTAGAATCTCCTTCTGCATGGAAGTCCCCTTTGTTCACAAATTTCCAGGTAGTTTGCTTGCATCAATGCATCATTGAGGCCAGTTTTAATGGCAGACCATTCTTGCTGTTTGGAGTAGTACTCGCATGCTTGAAAGTTGAAAGTATTTCCTTTCAAAAAATTAGTTGACCGCCTCATTTCCTATAATTCTTCCAGGATGCATTCTTCATGAGCCCATCAGGCAGAACTTTCGATGCTTTAGGATTGGTGAAGCAAATAAATGAGCAGACTGCTCCTGCTCTGGAGGAAGCCCATGAGGTACTGGCAAGTGGGAGCACACAGAACCGATGTAGCGAGGAAAACTCTGATAAGGAAAACATAGAACATACTATCTTCAAGAAGGAACTTGTAACAAGCAATCAGCCATCCAAAGTCATGGTACGTAAGCTTCATTAATTCCTAATTAAGATTACTATTACTGATGGTTGCTAAATCTGAGTTTTGTTGAATTCGTAAGAATAACTTAGACAAAAATGTGAACCTTGAGTTTTTGTTCATTAGTTGAGAGTCCAACTTACTGTGCAGGCCGAAGCAAGGATTCTTGATTTCAATGAATGCACCACACCTGTGAAGAAGGAAGAAGATAACAGAATGAGCAGCATTTTAGGACGATCTCCAACTTCTTATCTCCTGAAGAACGTCCGATAGCCTTTTGAGGAAGTCTCCTGGGATTGCTTTTCTGATGCATAATCAGTATGTACATATCTGTAGTTCCTATTAATTATATACGTTTTCTTCTTCTTTTACCTACATACACATTTATCTCCGCTATAGAATGTACTATGTCATCCTATGTCGACCGTTGAAACTCAGTCATGGTACTCAGAAAAAGAAAAACACTTAGCCATATGTTCTTAGCTATTCTTTTGAGTTCAAGGCAACCTTTATTAGATGATAATCAAATCGTTTGCCATTGCTTCTACCACCTATATCGAGTCAGACTTGATTTTGACATTGTTACACCCCATTTGGTTAGCTAGATAGATACCATGACGCAGCGCCGGCTCAGCCTCCGTTGATGGAACGTCCAGCACCTACGGTATCAATTGCAACTAGGCGCCTAGGAACATAGCACCGGTTGGGCCGGCCCCGAATCCTCACACAATGCCGCATCAAAGTTCAACTTCACCGTTCCACTTGGGGGTGGGTTTACACCAACCTTTGCGCACCATACCTGGCTTAAGTTCTTTTCTGCGTCGGGCGTTCGCCGTTATGGATCAGATCGACATTGCTGCCGTCGTCGCAGTTGGACACTCTCCACCATTGGTGATCTGTCTTATTCCAAACCAAGCTGCTACTGCGGTAAGTTCCGGTGAATAGAACTGATCCACAGATAATTCCTCGAGAACCGCTTCACCAGCGCGGTCTACCAGGAGAGCACTGTTGATTGTGGAAAGCAAGCCTAGCTCCTTCCAAACTTCCTTAACCCTCGGACATAGAAAAAGCATGTGCCGTAAATCTTCCGCGCCACCCCCAAGCAAGGTAAGTGCATGTTCGCAAGATTGCAGCGATATGGAACAGTACCATGCAGGGACCTCCACGTGAAAATTTGAGCTTTACGTGGGAGCTCCAGTAACCAAATTCTGTCCACACAGGGTTGATTTCAGAAGTCTCCGTACCTTTACCTCGCTGGCATCGTGGTCTATACTGATGGAACTCAATGTGGTAAGCCGAGCGGACTAAAAGCATGTCCGTCTTCGTGAAAATGCCAACTGACAAAGTCTTCCTGTTCATGTTTTGGCAACGGAATTTGCAAGATGCGCCTGACATCCATCGGCAGAAATAAACTCCGGATCAAATCCTCATCCCACTGTCCGGTAGAGGGATCAATGAGGTCATTAACCTTGCTAAGAACAATCCTTCCTCTTCTAGTCAAAACCTTTCTGGACGGGCTACTAGGGACCCAACAATCATCCCATTTTAACGTGGCCAGGCGAGCTATTATACTCTGCCACGTAAAAGAGGACCCCTTGTTTAGAGTTACATCCAAAAGATCACCTGATGGATAGTATTTGGCTCTCAATACTTGGGCGCAGAGAGATTCCGGACTGGTAATTTACCAGCCGCCATGCCTGTTTGGCGAGCATAACCAGACTTAAACAGTGCAAGTCTCTGAATTCCATGCCCTCTTTCTTCTCAGGGATACACATTTTCCACCGTGCCATCCAATACATCTTCCTTGTTTTGTGTGTTGTTACCCACCAATAGCACGCGATCGCATCACACATACCTTTGCAGATGTTTCTCTGGATGTTAAAAGATAGACGTAGCATATGAAGGTACAGCCCGGATCGCATCACACATACCTTTGCAGATGTTTCTCTGGATGTTAAAAGATAGACGTAGCATATGAAGGTACAGCCCGTGCTACCGCTTTCAACAGGATCTCCGTACCACCTATTTATTTAGATAACCAAAGAGAAATCTCTTTCGGTCTTTGCACCGGAATACACACAGCCCAAGATTATAAGGTCTAACGAGTTTAAAGAGTTCAACAACGAGCACTACTAAAGAAATCATTTGTACAGACGGTTCGGAACTCCCGTGCGGGACGGTTTTCCGAACCGTCTGTACGAAACAGTCTGTACAAATCAGGTTTGTACAGACGGTTTTTGAACCGTCTGTACAAATCGATTAGTACAGACGGTTCCAAACTAGAATCGTCTGTACAAATCAAACAGTACAGACGGTTCTAGTTTGGAACCGTCTGTACTAGCACAGGCGATCCTAGTTTGGAACCGTCTGTAATATAACCCCTCACGCCATGTGCCCAAACCTTCAGCCGCGTCTCATCCCGCCGTCCGCGCAGTCCCATCCAACCGCTTGAATTAAATCGCACAATATGCTTCCAACGGGGAGTTGCCAGCTGATCTAGTCTGAGTATGCGATACATATGGGATGGCTTTCTTCTTAACTCATGCCTACGACTAAGCAGGACGCTTCTAGTACAGACGGTTCTAAATTTGGAACCGTCTGTACAAATAGCACAGACGGTTCCAAACTGAGAACCGTCTGTACTGTTCGATTTGTACAGACGGCTGCAATTTGGACCCGTCTGTGCTATTTGTACAGACGGCTACAATTGGAGCCGTCTGTGCTGTAGCTCCGAGTGCTAGTTTGAGTCGAAATTCAACTCTAGTTTGAGAGGTTTTAGTAAAACAGCCATAACTTTCTCATACGAAGTCCGTTTTGGGTCCACGACCACTCAAATCGAAGCTAACGACGACACGCATCTGAAAAAAATACACGTGTATACACCTGTACGCATCTTGACCCTCAAAATTCGGCTTCTAAGTAGAACTTTTTGGCTCCAGAAGTTTTTCTGTTACTTTTTTTGATCTTGCGGAGGGCATATCTCCTTCACCCGGACTCCGAATTGGGTGATTCTTATTTTCCTGGTTAGCTTGAGTCGAGGACTTGCTTTCCACCTTGATCCCAGCTTCTGCCGAGCACTTTCGTCCGGGCGCCGTTTTCAAAATCTTCGATTTCGGGCCGGGATTTCCACTAGTCGTTTCGTCGACTTTCTCGGAATTGGCTCAAAATTTCTGGAGACGTAGAGTTTGGCCTCCCACTCACAGCCGTGAAAACCGTTTGACAATCGGAGCTGTCCAACTCCCTCCCCGATGCTGCCACTTTCCTGCCGCGGCAAGAAAATCTGCAGTTTTTGCTGCCGCGGCAGCAGAGATCAACTAGCCTTGCTCCATCTATTTATACAGACGGTTCCAAGTTTGGAACCGTCTGTACTGTTCAGTTTGTACAGACGGTTCCAGTTTAGAACCGTCTGTATTGTTTACAGATTTATACAGACGGTTCCAAACTTAGAACCGTTTGTACTGTTTGATTTGTACAGACGGTTCCAGTTTGGACCTGTCTGTGATATTTGTACAGACGGTTCCAATTTGGAACCGTCTGTACTGTAGCGTCCCGCTTGTTGGGAACCGTTTGTACTAATTTTCTCAGACGGTTTTCGTTTGGAACCGTCTGTGATACTATTTGTACAGACGGCTTCAAAAAACCGTCTGTACAGGGGCGTCCTGTTAAATGAATTCTGTAGTAGTGGAGATAAAACCATATTACGATGCAAAACTGAAAAAACATCAAGCCGCATCAATCCGTCTAGTAAACTGCCACCCATGCTAGGTAAAAAGCTCGTGGGTAACTTGTCTCATAGTGTGGCAGCCCATCAACGTGTGCTCTTTACATCCTCCACGCTATAAGGCAGCTCATGCCTGAATCCAACTGATAGCCATGTGAATAACCTATAAAGGAGTGTTAGTTTTCTTTTTATAAAAAACCAAGTCATTACCGCAAAGCTAAATGGACCAACAAATAGTTGCCGCACCACCATGAATCATGGGAATGAATTGATTAGTAACGTCAATAAGCCAATTTCCCATCATATGAAAGATAATTTATCGGTTTCGGTATGGCAAAAGTAGTTTGAACAGTATGCCAAACAAAATGCGCTACATAACAATCAAAAAACAAGTGTTGGATGGTCTCATCCTTATTACAAAAAGGATAGTGCGAACTATCTTGCCAACGGTGCTTAATAAGATTGTCCTTTGTAAGAATAACACCCCTACATAGATACCACAGAAAAAACCATAATTTTTAGAGGCAGTTTCAACTTCCATAATACGTGTGTCGAAATCTAATGTTATAGTTAGATAAAGCTGTATACAATAATTAAACTGAGAAAAGCTTATTGGATTGAAGATTCCATAAGATCCTATCATTGACGTCATTCTGTAACCCAAAAGACGACACCGAGCAGTCAAATGGTTAAGCAGAGCTAAGCGGTGCCCAAAGATAGCCCTCCTAAACCTCAAATCCTAAGGGGACAATGTTGGAAATATGCCCTAGAGGCAATAATAAAGTTGTTATTATTCTATTTTCATGTTCATGATTAAGTTTATGTTCTATACTAGAATTGCATTGGTTCTTGGATATGAGATTCAGAGGAAAACCTAATTGCATGTGTGGAATAATAAACATCATTCAGATCCCTAGTCAGGCCTCTGGACTAGCTCATGTATTGTTGATGGTCTTGTTTTCCTGATCATGGGCATTGTTAATGTAACAAGGATGCCGGCAATAATGGGAACACATTGTTAGGGTAACAATGGTGTTGGATAGACCCCCTTATGAGATACTGCGAGATCACTTCGTCAATATGTTGTCAGTATCTTCTCATTATATGTTAACGTTTACTTGCGTCCATAGACCATGAGAATATTGTAGACCCGGATACCGGATGGTTGCTTTGGGGTCATCAAATGTTACTCCGTAACTGGGTAATTATAAAGGTGACTTTCAGGTACACCAGAAAGTATATCGTGGTTTCAAGATATGTCAAGACTGGGATTTGTCCATCCGGCGATGGAGAGATACACTCTGGGCCCACTCGGTATTACGGTGTCCAGCATCGCCTGGCCAGATATTGTGACCAAAGGGTTAGTCATGAGGACACTGGAATACGGAAACGAGAAAAGAGTACAAACCGGTAACGAGGATAACTAGGTATAGTGATCAAGGAGTTGATCATAGGGATACCATAAAAGTCTCGCCTCGGGTTGTGTAAAGTATCGTGAGACAAAAGGATGATATGCGGTAATACGAGGTTCGCTCGATAAAGATCTTCGATGATATGTGGGAGTCGTTATGGGTGTCCAGATCCTGCTGACGATTATTGACCGGAAGGTGTTCCGGACATGTCCACATATACTCGAACCTATAGGATCACACGCTTAATGTTTTAGCGACATTTAGGAATGCTACGATTTATGGAGAACGAGAGAGAAGGGTTTCGAAAGTGTTTCGGATGATCTCAAAAGTGTTCCGGGAGGTCCCGGATGGTTCCGGTGATGTCCAGAAGTGTTCCGGAAAGTATCAGAAGGTTTTAGAAGATTTCAAAAGTTCTAGAAGGTTCTAGAAGGTTCTGGTGGAGTTGGACTCCAACTCCATCAGGGAGTTTCTGCTGGAGTAGAACTCCACCTTCCCAGGGAGAGCTGCCCCACCCCCTTTAAATAGAGGGGCAGGGCACCTCAAAGGGCATCCCAAGCAGCCCTAGCCCCTTGGCCGAAACCCTAGGCAGTCGCCACTTCTAGATTGGCCGCAGCCTCCTCTTCCTCTCTCTTCTAGATTGGATCTAGTTTAGCTGTCGGCGCGCTGCTGCTTCTCCTTCTCGTAGATCCCCGCTGTTCTTGTGTGCTGGTCCACACATTACCGCGGTGTCGCTGATCTGGTACGCGTGGATACCTCGGAGACATCGTACACTTCGGCGTTCGATCAGGCGAACTATTCGCGAGGAGATCACTCTCGCGGCTGGGAGGTATAACCTAGCTGCAGGAGTCTGCGGACTTCATCGACATCGTCAACTTCTCCGCTGCATTGATGTGATCGGTGAAGGTATGATATCGTTGCTTGCATCTCGATAGTGGATCTTGGTCTGGTTCGTGTATGGTAAAAAATTTGTTTTGCGTAGCACGTTCCCCAACAGTGGTATCAGACCGATACTATGCGTAGTTGTAGGTACAACTAGAGCATATGTGATATGCGGCATTGCACATATGATGTGCGGGGTGTTTGATGAGATCTACCACCGGATTTTCTTGTTGTTTCCCTCTCATTGCATAATTTTGATCTCGACGGCATCGTGAAATTTTCAGAGGTCCGGCGAACCTGACGATCTTCGGATCGAGACATGCTAAGGATGACTTTGGTTTCACTTTAGTTGAGAAAGATAAATTTACAATGAACGGGCTTGTAGATGTGATCTACACGGGGGTCATGTGTATGACGAAGTTTAGTATGGGGTTCGAGATTTCTGAATCTCCAATTCCATACACCCCGACAGTTAAATAACTGCAAGAGCAATCGTGCTTATGGTAACGTAGGTAGCAAATGGTTTGCAACGTAGCCATAAAGCCACGTATTGTAGCATAAACGTTAGAGGCGTCTAACTTGTTTTTACAGGGTATGCATGTGATGTGGTATAGCCTATGTAATGCAATGTGATTGTATGAGATGCAAAGTGTTTGTAATTTTAATTTTGTCATGACCTGTGTCATGAGTACGGCAATCGACAGGAGCCAATATGATTGTCATTATTTATTGTATTGACCTGCGCGTCAACTAGAAAGCCATGTAATGCATTTATTTTATTAGCTATGTGATAGCAAATAGTTGTAATTGCGAGGACATGGTGGTGACAATCTTACATCCATGGACCTCGACGCTACGCTGTATGCGAAGAAGGAGTTTTCCGCCAAAGGATGTTGAAGAAGTCTTCTTCAACAAAAGGGGCTATACCATATCACAATAATTTGATTGCATGTGATGTTAATATCTTTTATGCACCTTGTTTGATGCGTGGTAGACGTTGTTAAATAGGGTGATCCCTCACACAAATATCAAATAGTTAGTGTTCTTCCAAGTGTAGCACCATCTGGAATATTTGCCATTCTGAGGTGCGCCATGTCACATGAGCAAGATCGTCTTGGGCTCGGAACACACCCATCGAAAGATGAACAAGAGTCATATGGGGATATGATTGGCATGTTGACCTACCGGTCACGTTATTCCGTCATCAGTGATGTCACATCAATGGCGGAGTAAGTGAGTCGTGGATCTTGAATCACTAATAATCAATTATGAGGGATATTGGTTTTAGTGAGAGCTTACTCTAATTAAGTGTTAATTTGAGTTGCTTTAATCATGAACAATGTCTAAAATGTATTTATTTTTAGTTGTAGATCTATGGCACCCGTAACCACCTTTCCACTATGCGCGTTGCTTGAGAAAGAAAAACTAAATTCATCTGGTAACAACTTTACGGGCTGGTACCGTAATGTGAGGATTGTCCTCAAGAGTGCCAAGAAGGACTATGTCCTATCGCAAACTCTCGGTGAACTCCCCGCTAACGCTACGGATGATGAGACTCGTATCTATCAATCTAAGAGTGATGATTCTATTGCAGTACAGTGCATCATGCTTGCCTCCATGGAACCTGATCTTCAAAAGCGTTTTGAGAATTGGGCTGCTTATGAGTTAATCCAAGAGCTGAAAGCTTTGTTTCAGAAGCAAGCAAGGACTGAAAGATATGAGATATCCAAAGCCTTGTTTGAATGCAAGATGGCTGAGGGCAGCTCAGTAAGTCAGCACGTACTCAGATTGTCTGGGTATGCGCAAAGGTTGGATGTGCTAGGTTTTCCAATCTCCCAAGAGTTGGGCACTGATCTTGTTCTCGCTTCCCTCCCTCTGAGCTACAGTAGCTTCATCATGAACTACAACATGAATGGGATGGAAAAGAGTATGGGTGAATTGTTCACTATGCTTAAAACTGCTGAGAGTGGAATCCAGAAGGACGCCAATCATGTGATGATGGTGAGTAAAACAACCAACTTCAAGAAAAAGGGCAAGTCTAAGAAAAAGGGCAAGTCCAAGAGTGCTAGTGTGACTAACATGCCTAAAAAGTCCAAGACTGGCGCCACTTCTGATGTTAAGTGCTTCTTCTGTAAAGATAAGGGACACTGGAAGAGGAACTATAAGAAATATCTGGCAGAAAAGAAGAAGTCTGGAAAGTCCAGCTCAGGTATGAGTGTCATACATGTTATTGATATATTCCTTGCTGGTCCACAATGTAATTCTTAGGTATTGGATACCGGATCGGTTGCTCACATTTGCAACTCGATGCAGGAACTACAGAGGCCTAAGAGACTGGCAAAGGATGAGGTGACGATGCGCGTCGGGAACGGAGTAAAAGTTGCTGTGCTCGCCGTCGGCGTCCTACCTCTACATTTATCTTCAGGATTTATTTTAGAGCTTAGTAATTGTTACTATGTTCCGGCCTTGAGCAAAAATATTATTTCTGGATCATGTTTGTTGCAAGACGGTTATTCGTTTAAGTCTGAGAACAAGGGTTGTTCGATTTATATGGATAATATGTTTTATGGCCATGCTCCCGTTGTGAATGGGTTATTTATTATGAATCTTGACGGTAATACACACATCCATAACACTGACGCTAAACATCGCAAGACAAACGATTTGAATTCCACTTATTTGTGGCACTGCCGTTTGGGTCATATTGGAAAGAAGCGCATGAAAAAACTCCATTGTGATGGACTTTTGGAGTCATTTGATTATGAATCATTTGACACTTGTGAGCCTTGTCTAATGGGAAAAATGACTAAAACGCCATTCACAGGCCACGTAGAATGGGCGACTGACTTATTGGAGATCATACATACGGATGTATGTGGTCCAGTGAGTATAGCTGCACGCGGTGGATTCCTCTACTTCATTACCTTCACGGATGATTTGAGTAGATATGGGTATATCTATTTGATGAGACATAAGTCTGAAATCTTTGAAAAGTTCAAAGAATTTCAGCATGAAGTAGAAAATCATCGTAACAAGAAAATCAAGTTTCTGCGATCGGATCGCAGAGGGGAGTATTTGAGTTACGAGTTTAGCGAACATCTGAAGAGTTGCGAAATTGTTCCACAGCTTACGCCTCCCGGAACGCCACAGAGGAATGGAGTGTCCGAGAGACGTAATCGAACCTTGTTGGACATGGTAAGATCGATGATGTTTTTAACTGAACTGCCATTGTCTTTTTGGGGTTATGCTTTAGAGACTGTCGCTTTTATACTGAATAGAGCGCCATCTAAATCCGTTGAAACGACACCATATGAGATATGGCATGGGAAGAAACCTAACTTGTCTTTTCTTAAAATTTGGGGATGCGATGCATATGTAAAGCGTTTACAACCAAACAAGCTCGATCCCAAATCGGATAAGTGCTTCTTCGTTGGTTATCCCAAAGGAACTGTTGGGTATTCCTTCTATCACCGCACCGAAGGCAAAGTGTTTGTCGCAAAGAACGGTGTGTTTCTCGAGAAAGAGTTTCTTGCGAAAGGGGTGAGTGGGAGGACAGTGCAACTCGACGAGATTGGTGAATCTCCGTCATTAGGTCAAAGTGATAAAATGCCAGAAGTGGTTCCGAAACCACAGTGGTTTTCAGACGAGGTATTATTGTTAGACAACGATGAACCTGCGACCTATACGGAAGCAATGATGGGCCCTGACTTCGTTAAATGGCTAGACGCCATGAAATCCGAGATGGAATCCATGTACGAGAACCAAGTTTGGAACTTGGTGGACCCTCCTGAAGGCGTGAAGCCTATCGAATGTAAATGGATCTATAAAAAGAAAACAGACGCGGATGGGAATGTATACATCTATAAGGCTCGACTAGTCGCAAAGGCTTTCTGACAAGTTCAAGGAGTTGACTACGACGAGACATTCTCTCCCATAGCGATGCTTAAGTCTGTTCGGATTCTTCTAGCGATTGCTGCATATTTTGATTACAAGATATGGCAAATGGACGTCAAAACAGCATTCCTGAATGGAAAGCTAACCGAGGACGTGTATATGATACAGCTCGAGGGTTTTGTCAATCCAAAGGATGCTGGAAAGGTATGCAAACTTCAGAGATCCATCTATGGACTGAAGCAAGCATCACGGAGTTGGAATCTTCGCTTTGATGAAGTGGTCAAAGGGTTTGGTTTCATCAGGAACTGCGAAGAGGCTTGTGTTTACAAGAAAGTAAGTGGGAGCGCAATAGCATTTCTAATACTCTATGTGGATGACATATTGTTGATTGGGAATGATGTATCTTTTCTTGACAATATTAAGACTTTGTTGAAAAATAGTTTTTCAATGAAAGACTTAGGTGAGGCAGCATACATATTAGGTATAAAGATCTATAGAGATAGATCAAAGCGCCTAATAGGGCTAAGCCAGAGTACATATATAGATAAAGTACTGAAGAGGTTCAGTATGGAAAATGCCAAGAAGGGGTTCTTGCCGATGTCGCATGGGAAAAGTTTGAGCAAGAATCAGTGTCCTTCGACAACTGATGAGCGAGAACGCATGAATAAGATTCCATATGCATCCGCAATTGGATCAATAATGTGCGCCATGATATGTACACGACCAGATGTGTCCTATGCTCTAAGTGTTACGAGCAGATACCAGAGTGATCCAGGTCATGATCATTGGACAGCAGTGAAAAATATCCTTAAGTACCTGAAGAGGACTAAGGACATGTTTCTCGTATACGGTGGTGACGAAGAGCTCATTGTAAAGGGTTACACCGACGCTAGCTTTGTCATAGATCCGGACAATTTTTGATCTCATTCAGGCTTTGTGTATACACTGAACGGTGGCGCAGTGAGCTGGAAGAGTTCCAAGCAGAACACTGTGGCGGATTCTACAACGGAGGCTGAGTATATCGCCGCTTCGGAAGCGGCAAAGGAGGGCGTTTGGATTAAGAAGTTCGTCACTGAGCTTGGTGTGGTTCCGAGCGCGCTGGATCCTATGGAGTTCTATTGTGACAATAGTGGCGCCATAGCTCAGGCCAAGGAGGCAAGGTCCCACCAGAAGTCCAAACATATACAACACTGATTCCACATCATTCGTGAATTGGTGGAGCGTGGAGACGTAAAGACATGCAAAATACACACGGACCTGAATGTGTCAGATCTGTTGACGAAACCTCTACCACAAGCAAAGCACGAGAAACACCGGAATGCCATAGGTGTTAGGAGCTTAAGCATTGGCTAAATTATTGACTCAAGTACAAGTGGGAGACTGTTGGAAATATGCCCTAGAGGCAATAATAAAGTTGTTATTATTCTATTTTTATGTTCATGATTAAGTTTATGTTCTATGCTAGAATTGCATTGGTTCTTGGATATGAGATTCAGAGGAAAACCTAATTGCATGTGTGGAATAAT
The DNA here is from genome assembly GCA_019208055.1 of Stipa capillata. NCBI lineage: Eukaryota > Viridiplantae > Streptophyta > Magnoliopsida > Poales > Poaceae > Stipa > Stipa capillata. The sequence continues at coordinate 32,830 of JAGXJF010005382.1, forward strand.
AAACACCATTCAGATCCCTAGTCAGGCCTCTGGACTAACTCATGTGTTGTTGATGGTCTTGTTTTCCTGATCATGGGCATTGTTAATGTAACAAGGATGCCGGCAATAATGGGAACACATTGTTAGGGTAACAATGGTGTTGGATAGACCCCCTTATAAGATACTGTGAGATCACTTCGTCAATATGTTGTCAGTATTTCCTCATTATGTGTTAACGTTTACTTGCGTTCTTAGACCATGAGAATATCGTAGATCCGGATACCAGATGGTTGCTTTGGGGTCGTCAAACGTTACTCCGTAACTGGGTAATTATAAATGTGATTTTCAGGTACACCAGAAAGTATATCGTGGTTCAAGATATGTCAAGACTGGGATTTGCCCATCCGGCGATGGAGAGATACACTCTGGGCCCACTCGGTATTACGGTGTCCAGCATCGCCTGGCCAGGTATTGTGACTTAAGGGTTAGTCACGGGGACACCGGAATACGGAAACGAGAAAAGAGTACAAACCGGTAACGAGGATAACTAGGTATAGTGATCAAAGAGTTGATCACAGGGATACCATAAAAGTCTCGTCTCGGGTTGTGTAAAGTATCGTGAGGCAAAAGGATGATATGCGGTAATACGAGGTTCGCTCGATAAAGATCTTCGATGATATGTGGGAGTCGTTATGGGTGTCCAGATCCCGCTGATGATTATTGACCGGAAGGTGTTCCGGACATGTCCACATATACTCTAACCTATAGGATCACACGCTTAACGTTTTAGCGACATTTAGGAATGCTACGATTTATGGAGAACGAGAGAGAAGGGTTCCGAAAGTGTTTCAGATGATCTCGAAAGTGTTTCGGGAGGTCCCGGATGGTTCCGGTGATGTCCGGAAGTGTTCCGGAAAGTATCAGAAGGTTCTAGAAGGTTCCAGAAGTTCTATAAGGTTCTAGAAGGTTCCGGTGGAGTTAGACTCCAACTCCATCAGGGAGTTTCTGCTGGAGTAGAACTCCACCTTCCTAGGGAGAGCTGCCCCACCCCCTTTAAATAGAGGGATAGGGCACCTCAAAGGGCATCCCAAGCAGCCCCAAAGGCAGCCCTAGCCCCTTGGCCGAAACCCTAGGCAGCCGCCACCTCTAGATTGGCCGCAGCCTCCTCTTCCTCTCTCTTCTAGATTGGATCTAGTTCAGTTACCGGCGCGCTGCTGCTTCTCCTTCTCGTAGATCCTCACTGTTCTTGTGTGCTGGTCCACATATTACCGTGGTGTCGCTGATCTGGTACGCGTGGATACCTCGGAGACGTCGTACACTTCGGCGTTCAATCGGGCGAACTATTCGCGAGGAGATCACTCTCGCGGCTGGGAGGTATAACCTAGCTGCGGGAGTCTGCGGACTTCATCGACATCGTCAACTTCTCCGCTGCATTGACGTGATCGGCGAAGGTATGATATCGTTGCCTGCATCTCGATCGTGGATCTTGGTCTGGTTCGTGTACGGTAAAATTTTTGTTTTGCATAGCACGTTCCCCAACAGACAAACGCAACACCTTACCAACCGAGGTGTGCTTATACCGCACGATGTTTAAAAGGTCAGGATATTGATGACAAAGGGGTCGAGCACCAAGCCAAATGTCATTCCAAAGCTTGACCTTCTCCCCGTCCCCTACTTGGTAGAAAATATACCTATAGAATAAGGACTTGATCTTCATTAGCCCCTCTTAGAAAAGAGAGTCTCCTTATTTGCCTTCGATTTGAGAGAGCGTCTTAGCAAAAAGATACCACATGTGGACAAGACTTTTCATTCCATACATTTATGGGCTTGCACACCCTATCAATTAGGTTTTAAAAATAGTCACTCCGCTCTACACCCACTAAGGCTTGTAGTCCCAAACATAATGTTCAGTGTTTAACATATCACCGTTCTATCCTCCACGGTCGTATTAGGGCTAAAAAGGATGCTCGACTTGGCTTCACTCACCACGTGTCCTGAGTTTGCACAATGCATGTTCAACGCATTCTAGAGGGTTGTGGCGTTGGACTTGTCGGCTTTTATTAGAATCAGGGAGTCGTCAACAAACTGTAAGTGTTGATACTGACGGTGCATGCATTTCGGCAAACCCTAACTCCTTGAATACCACCAGCTTCCTCATGCATGAAAAGACTTGATAATGCTTCTACACATAACCAAAATAAGGTAAGGCAACAAAGGGTCGCCTTGTTGAATACCTCTTATGAACATCTCCGTCTCCTCTGAGTTAAACCAACCCGGTAGTTGACCCACAAGACACATGCCATGATCAGGTTCACCCATCTCTGTTCAAAGCCCAGTTTCATCATCATATCTCGCAAGAATCCCCATCAGATCCTGTCATAGGATTTATGCATGTCCAGCTTCACTGCACATATACCTGATTTGCCCTGATTCCTCTTCTTAATCGTGTGGAAGCACTCATAAGCCATGATTACGTTGTCCGTGATAAGGCACCCTGGGACAAAGCACTCTATGAAATATAAATCACGTCAGGCAAAAGGATCTTAAGTCTGTTAGATAGAAAATAACCTTGGCAATCAACTTATACACCATATTGCAAAGACTGATTGGACGGAATTGAGTCAATGACTCCAGGCTGTCAACCTTTAAGATTAAGACGATCGCAATCTCGTTCCAACCTTCAGAAATGACACCCGTGTCCAGAGCTTGTAGCACTTCACATGTCAATTGCTGGCCCACAACCTCCCAAATGCTCTTAAAGAAAATTGCGTGCAGGCTATTCGTCCCCGAGGCTTCGAAATCCCCTATGCTGAACAAAGCTTTTCTCACCTCTTCCTACGTATATGGCGCCATCAAAGATTCATTCATCGCCCTTGTTATCCGAGGCTTTACTCAGTTCTTCATAAGTTCAACAACGGTGCCATCTACCTCTGACACTTAAACAATTCACTAAAATAATTAAATATTATGTGCCCAATATCATCATTACCTTCCTTCCACTCACCATTATCATCCTTTAGCTTGAGGATAACATTCCTCTTTTTTCTCCCCTTTAGGTAGTTATGGAAGAATGAAGTATTTCTGGCACCGTGCATAAGCCAGTTTGTCTGGCTCTGTTGCATTTAGTTTAAGGTGGACAGCAAGCTCGAGGCTCGAGCTTGGCAAGGCTCGGCTCGGCTTGTAGGCACAACGAGCCGAGCCTGAGCCTCCTTCGCAGTTCGTAAAGCTCATCAAGCCAAGGCCAAAAAGCTCATGAGCTGCTGGTAAGCTCGTTGCATAATTTTATTTTGATATGACCTTTGCTAAAACACTAACAATTTACAAGCATATATAGAACAATTATACAATTTACAAGCACACATGACTAAAAATATGCATGCCATCAACATGTCAACAAGTCTCAAGTTTTTAACAACAATATTCATACATGCACCAAGTTTACGTCTAATGGTATCAAATGGTCATGTTCATGTTAACCAAACCTGCAGTAATAAGTAAGAACGGAGATGAATGGTTAGTTTATTATGAAAGTCAGCTTAATACACAAGTTAAGAAATTGGCAAACAAACACAGCCATCAACAAATAATGCCGAAGGCTGACTAGACAGTACAGATCAAATCTCACGTATGCAAGCTTAGGCATGATCTGAATTCCATGTCACGAGATCGTCCTATACAAAAAATTTGGGTTCTTAGGTCTTAAATATTGAAGGAGAGAAAGAAGAAATAATTGCAAGATCTAAAGGAAAATACTTTAATTCCCAAGAAATCCCTCGCAAAATATATTAAAAAATCACATGAAATCAAATTCCATTCTATGAAGAAGAACAAAGTGAAGGCCTCAAAAGAAGTAGTAGTTCTCTAATTACATAGAATCAACTTATATTGAAATTAACAAGCATGACCAGATCAATCGTCGACAAAATTAAACACAGTGACGAGCCGTATCTTACCTTAAATCAAGATCCTTTTTTGAAGAATTAACCTTGCACTCGAGATCGATCGATCCATATATCGTCAGTGAAAGTCTAGGAGCTAGAAGGAGCCGAGTTGGGCCAGCGTCTCAGGCAAGTCGCAGGTGTACGTCAGCACCACCGCGTTTGTTGCCTCGCACTTGGCGACCACCATCACCACGCGCTCCGCGCTGCAAGCCACAAAATTAATTGAAACACAGCGACTGCCCGAGTTGATGGGCGAGGAGGTTGGGGCCGCACGCTTCGGTGTTGTACTCCATGTGCGTGAAGGCGACGCTCATCGAGTAGCACGGGTAGTGCAAGGCGCAGCAGTCGTCAACGTCAGGGGCATCAGACTGAGATAATATAATATCTCAGTCGGTTTCCCAGCTGAAAGGATCGTAGGTGCCGACTAGAGGGGGGGTGAATAG